>VDFB02156759.1:0-36077 GCA_007258455.2 Sequoia sempervirens | reverse complement strand
TTATACAAATATTCTCTGAATAATGGATAAACTAGAATGATTGGAGTAAATATCTTTGCATCCTCTTGCATGCCCTGATCTATCTATTGAAGTTTCTTAAAAATCCTCTTTAGTTAAGATTAGATATAGTTCAGAAGTATACAATCTCACACAGTTTGAGTTAAGACTAGCCGACCCCTTGAACATTACAGCCATATTGACCACTCAACTAGACAACAAAGTTGTGACCCAACTCTCAGGACCTTGGAAGGTGATTGATTTTACAATCATTACCCTTTTTCAAGAGAGGTGAGGCGATCTACACCTTGCCTGTGTTGCATGTGTCAAATTGGTCATCAACACTCCATGAGCTTTCTATGTATAGACCAAGAATCAAGACCTTAGTGAATGATGTGTGGGATGAAAACATTGGCTCATTGTTTATCTAGTAGAAATTCATAAGCACTTGGGTGGTATTAGCACAAGAAAAAATGAAAATAATTGAAAATATTTTTTATTTTTTTTATGTTTTCTACATTTAGTAAATCATGTTTTTGGAGGCCTTCAGAGTGGAATTTGGGGTCAAGACTATCATGGATCTATTGAGATGGTTGTTGAAGGCATCCTTTTCAAGGGAATGAAATTAGAGATCTTGGAGATCTTTCCAACGATGTAAAGAAGTCCTAATTTCGACCAGTAAGCTAGGAGTGATGACCTTGCCAAGTTGGGGTAGTAATGAATGGTATAATTCATGGATTTTGACCCAAGATTTTGAAGATGAACTTAGTTAGGGTGCCTTAGGTCTATTCTAAGTATGCTTGGGCAACAACCTACAATTCTAATCAATAGTTTGGAAGCTCAAAAGGAAACTAAGACTAATACTCATAAAATGTGTCAGTATTTATCAAATGTGTCAAGATATTGATCAAATGCTCCAAAGTACTTATCAAATGTGTCAATCTAAAGGTCAGATGCACCAAATTATAGGTCAAGTACACCAATGTATTGTCAGATGTGACAGTATAATCAAATGTGCCACTCTGCCAAAAAAATGTTATAGGTTGTCAAAACAGGTTAAGTAAGCTTCATATCAAAAGAGACAATGTATTGCCAAATGCACAATTCTACAAATCAATTGTGCCAAAGTATATTCAAATGTGACTCAATATAATCAAATGCACCAAAAGATGATCAGATGTGCAACAAGATAGTCAAGAGCACAACTGTAGCTATCAAATGAACCACAATAGCAATCAAATGCAGAATTTTGTTTGAGAAAAGCACAAATAGAATTTTAGGGTTTCAAGAGTGCAACAGTAATTCTTAGATGCATGATTTAATACTCAAAAATGCAATTTTGTGTTTCTGTAAGTAAAATTTGCAAGTTTTTGATTGATTTTTTGACAAATTTTTGGACTAGTTTTGACAAGTTGTTGGATTGATTTTGACAAGTGTTTGGCAAGAGATAAAAACAACATACAATATAGCAACTAATTCCAAGGTACTAGTTTTGAATGGTAGTTTACTAGTCCTCACAACAAAAACATGCCAAAAAATAAAACCTAGCTATTCATTAAGGGTGTGTTGCACTAGTGTGGGCCAAAGCAATAAAATATTGTAGGATTATACATGCACATTCCACTCTCAAGAGGGAATACCTAGATCTATAGTGGCACAAGGGCTCACTTTCCTCCTTCCCTTGAAGGTTTTGACACCTCCAAAGAAATTATATCTCTCCTTAGAACAATATGTGTCGAATAACTTTAGGCATGATATTGTACTTTCCACCACAATTAAATTAATGATCGTTGGTCTTAGGTCTCTATAAACAAGATTCGTAGTGGTTCTGATAATAGTGAGCTCGTCTAATAGTGCCTAAGACTAGGGGTTCTCCCCTCTTCTCCTCACCAAACAAGTCTCAACTGATTGAGGGTTTTACAACTTGGCTTGAATGACGTTGGCCACTTTTTGAGGTACAACTTTTGCTCTCCCCGCTTTATATGCCCTGCGAGTAAATATGGTTGAGGTCACCCTTGGGGTGATGAAATCTCCAAGTAGGTCCCTTACTAAAAATAAAAAAAGATACTATCATTTTTTATTCCCAAGGTCACACATAGTGCAAGGGAAGAGCATACTTACTAATACTCCTTCAATATACTTGAAAAAGTGTGAACAAAGAATGCTTTTGATCTTCAGGCTCGCACTAGGTGCAAGGAGAGAGAATACACACTAAAATTTCACCAAACATGACATACAAGATTCATTAATTAAAGCCCAAGCGAAGTGTGCAACTACTTTAAAAATCGAAATAGTTGAAATTTCCTACACCAAATTCGTTAGTAGTTTATTTTTACTATTCTTCTCCTAGTGATTTCCAAGCTGCACAAATTAATTAGTTCCAAGATATCACGTAAACACTAGCATATATATATATTTATTAATAATATTTATAAAAAAGCCAAGAGATATCCTTTGTGAGGCGCCTATTCACTTTTATGTGACAAATTGATTAAAAAATAGGCGCTTTGAGAAGGATATCTCTCGACTTTTTTATAAATATTATCAATATATAATATATATATATATATGCTAGCAGCATTCCTAGCACGACATGGAAGACAAAATTATAGTTAAGGTTGGGGTTATCTTTAGGAATAGGGTTATATATATATATATATTGGGATTAGGGCTAGGGTTAAAATACAAATAGAATTAGGGTTGGGATTAGCATGAAAATTAGAATTAGGGTTAGGATTAGAGATAGAAATAGGATGAAGGGTATGGTTAGGGTTAGGGTGAGAATTAGGGTTAGAGATATAATTAGGGTTAGGGTTATGATTACAATTATAATAAAGATTAGAGTTATGGTTAGGGTTAGACATAAAATTAGCATTAGGCTTGGGGTTAGTATTAGTATTTGGGTTAGGGTTAGGGTTAATATTAGGGATAGGGTTAGAGATTAGGGATATGGTTAGGGTTAATATTAGAGATAGAGTTAGAGATTAGGAATACAGTTAGGGTTAGGGTTAGAGACAAATTGGGATTAGAGTTGTGGTTAGGGTTAGAGATAGATTAAGGATTAGGGTGGAGGTTAGCATTAATATTATGATTATGGTTAGAGATTAAGAATACGGTTAGGGTTAGGGTTAGAGACAAAATTGGGATTAGGGTTATGGTTATGGTTAGAGATAGATTATAGTTAGGCTTTAAAAATATTAACATGGAAGGTAAAATTATTAGGGTTAGGGTTAAGATTTAGGATACGATTAGGGTTAGACATAAAATTGCATTACGATTAAGGTTGGGGTTAATGTTACTATTTGGATTAGGGTTATCGATAAAAATACAATTAGAATTAATGTTGGGGTTAGCATCAAAATCAGGATTAGGGCTAGGATTGGAGATAGAATTAGGATCAAGGGTAGAGTTAGGGTTAGAGATAAAATTAGGGTTAGGGTTAAGATTAGGGATACAGTTAGGGTTAAAGATAAAATTACAATTAAGGTTGTGGTTAATGTTAGTATTGGGATTAGAGTTAGGGTTAAAATATAAATAGAATTAGGGTTGGGCTTAGCGTGAAAATTAGAATTAGGGTTAGGATTAGAGATAGAAATAGGATGAAGGGTATGGTTAGGGTTAGGGTGAGGATTAGGGTTAGAGATATAATTAGGGTTAGGGTTATGATTATAATTACAATAAGGATTAGAGTTATGGTTAGGGTTAGACATAAAATTAGCATTAGGCTTGGGGTAAGTATTAATATTTGGGTTAGGGTTAGGGTTAACATTAAGGATAGGGTTAGAGATTAGGGATATGGTTAGGGTTAATATTAGAGATAGCGTTAGAGATTAGGAATACAATTAGGGTTAGGGTTGGAGACAAAATTTGGATTAGGGTTGTGGTTAAAGTTAGAGATAGATTAAGAATTAGGGTGGGGGTTAGCGTTAATATTAGGAATACGGTTAGAGATTAGGAATACAATTAGGGTTAGGGTTAGAGACAAAATTGGGATTAGGGTTGTTAGGGTTATAGATAGATTGTGCTTAGGTTTAAAAAATATTAACATGGAAGGTAAAATTATTAGGGTTAGGGTTAATATTTAGGATACGATTAAGGTTAGACATAAAATTACGATTACGATTAGGGTTGGGGTTAATGTTAATATTTGGATTAGGGTTATCGTTAGAAATACAATTAGAAATAACGTTGGGGTTAGCATCAAAATTAGGATTAGGGCTAGGATTAGAGATATAATTAGGATCAAGGGTAGGGTTAGGGTCAGGTTAGGTTAGGGTTAGAGATTAAATTAGGGTTAGGGTTAAGATTAGGGATACAGTTAGGGTTAAAGATAAAATTACAATTAAGGTCAGGGTTAATGTTAGTATTGGGATTAGGGTTAGGGTTAAAATACAAATAGAATTAGGGTTGTGCTTAGCATGAAAATTAGAATTAGGGTTAGGATTAGAGATAGAAATAAGATGAAGGGCATGGTTAGGGTTAGGGTGAGGATTAGGGTTAGAGATATAATTAGGGTTATGATTACAACTACAATAAGGATTAGAGTTATGGTTATGGTTAGACATACAATTAGCATTAGGCTTGGGGTTAGTATTAGTATTTGGGTTAGGGTTAGGGTCAATATCAGGGATAGGTTTAGAGATTAGGGATAAGATTACGGTTAATATTAGAGATAGTGTTAGAGATTAGGAATACAGTTAGGGTTAGGGTTAGAGACAAAATTGGGATTAGGGTTGTGGTTAGGGTTAGAGATAGATTAAGGATTAGGGTGGGGGTTAACATTAATATTAGGGTTAGAGATAGATTAAGGATTAGGGTGGCGGTTAGCGTTAAAAAATAAATTAGTGTTAGTTTTAGGGTTAAGATTAGGGTTGGTATTAAGGTTAGGGTTAGGATTGAGGTTATGGTTACAATTAGAATTAGTGTTAGTTATAGAATTCAAATTGGGTTACAAATAGATTTAGAGTTAGGATTTATGTTAAAAATATTGTTAGTGCTAGTTTTAGGGTTAGGGTCAGGTTAGAGTTAGAACCCTAACTGAACCCTAACCCCAATGCTAACACTGACCCCAAGATTTATTTTAGAACATTAACCCTAATCTCAACCTTCACTTATAATTGGACCATAACCTTAATTGAACCCTAACCCTTAAATTCTAATACTAACCTTAAACATTACCCTAACCCTAACCCTATTTTAATTCTAACCCTACCCTTATCCTAACATAACATTATCCCTAACTTTAACCCTAATTGTGCCTAACCTTAGTTGAACCCTAACACTAACCCTAATTGAGTCATAACCCTAACCCCAACCCTAACCTTTATCCAAAGCTATATCTTATAACTTTATACTTAAACCTAACCCTACTTGAACCTACCATAACCCTAACCATAATTAAACCCTAATCAAGAACCCCAAACCTAACATAACCTTAATCCTAATTGAACCTAAATTGAACTCTAATCCTAATTGATCCCTAACCCTATCCCTAATTCAATTGTGATCCTAATTGATTTGTCCCTAATTGAACCCTAACCCTGATTAAATCATAATCATAATCATAACTTAATTTAAATAATAATAATGAATACATAGATAATAATAATGTTATATAAATTATTTTTTAAATTATATGATAAGTGTAGATGTACTTTTTAATTACACTATTTTTTTAAAGATATATATGCTAGTTATATATGTGTGTGTGTAATAATAAATTTATTATATAATTTTTATATTTAAATTTGTAATTTTTTAAAATTGATTTTAGATGTGTCTTAAATTTATAATATTACTTTATGGATATATATTGATTTTGAATAAAATAGAATATGAATGTTTTTTTCTTTTTCAAATATCTTGAAATTTTTAAAAAATAATAATTTTTTTTTATATGTAATAGTAAATTTAGAATATTTATTTTTTATTTAATTATCTAATATTTTAATTTTAAATATCTTAGTTTAGAATTTGTAAAAGAATACTTGTTTTCAATCTTTTATAATTTTGTTTCTATTTTATTATTAAAAAAATATTTTACAATGGCTCAAATAATGTTTGTTTTTAAAGATTTTTAGTATTTTTTAATTTTAAGTATATTAATTTAGAAACTCACTTTATATGTAATAGTAAATTTACTTTCGTACTTAATTTTTTAAATTTTAGAAACTACTTTTTATGTCTATGTTAAAATTAAAATTAGTATTAAAGTTAGAAATTTTATACTTAATTTTTTTAATTTTAGAAACTACACCTTTTATGTCCATGTTACAATTAAAATTAGTGTTAGTATTATAATTTGCATTCAAATTAAAATTAGTATTAAAGTTAGAAAAATTTAACTTAAGATTATATATGCTACGATTGCAATTAATGCAAGTATTAAAATTAGTGTTAGTATTAAAATTAAGATTAATGTCGATGTTAAAATTAAAATTACTTGTAGATTATGCAGGGTACTAGAGACAATAAAGCACATATTCTTTGAATGTATTTTTGCAAAAGAAATCTGGAAATTGTGTTGCAACAAATTAGACATATGGAATAATAATGGTTCACTTATAATGGATAGTCATTTTATTCAATAGCAATAAGTTTGGCAAGGAACAAACACGGTTTTGGTCCTTTTCTAAACTGAAATACTATGGCACATTTGGAAAGCCCAAAATGATGAAAGATTTAAAGGGAATTTGAGGGCACTTACTGAGTCTTCAAGAAGACTCACCTTTCATAACATTGCTTTGTAGGTTACTATGACTGTGAAGGTTACAAAGTTCAAATTTCTCAAGCTTTTGGAGGATGGTGTGCTGCAAATAAACTTGAGGGAGGTCAGGTTCGGTCACACTTGGCAGGTCAATCAACCAAGCTCGGAAATTTTTCTTCAAGCCTTGGAAATCTTCCAAAAGGATTTCAATGAAAGAATGGCAAATGAGGCTCAACTAGAAACCCCCCACCAATGATCAGGCCTGAAGACTTTACACAGAAAGAGATTGAGGCAGATGAGGCTCTTTTGGGTATGAAACACCCAGCTGGTAGTGAGGGATTAGTTGCTTAAGTAGGTGGAAAGCTTCAATTTTGGTTCAGGAGTACCTTTTTAGCCTTGGTAACCAGACTATGATATGGACGGATAATACAGTTTGGATGGCTATATGGTTCTTTTTGTCAGAAACAACACCGACCAGTAGGCACTCAATTTTGGACCACACAGGTGATACATAGGGCAAGCTCATAGTGGCAAAATTTGGAAGACTCTCAGGAAGTTTCTCAGTAGGACAACTTGAAGATGGTTATTAGATTGAAAGCTTTGTAGCAATATGTAATTATCCATGTAATAGTTGATGTGTAGTAACAGTTTGACAAAACTGTGGCAGTATGTAATAGTATTTCTTGACAAGCAGTAATACTGCTCTCTATATGTATATGTTGCTCATACTATAATTAATACAAAAAATAGTATTAAAGTTAGAATTAATATTAATTTTAGTATTAAAGTGAGAATTTGCATTTTATGAATCTCATTACATTAAAATCATTTTAGCATGTTCATATTTGTTATTCATATTTATATTTTTTAATAAAAAATTCAATAAAATAAATAAATAAATTGTATTGATGATTGTTATGAATTATTTAGACAGTCTACCAAATAGAGGAAATCTCATAAATGAGAATTAATAAGATCTTTCAAAACCCACAAATGCAACTACCTATTAAAAAACCATTGTACATGAAAAATCCAATCCAACGAAAAATTCAAAGTTGTACAAGCAGATATATTTTAGATGTCTGAGAACTTCCTCCCCAAATGGTAGTGTTTAACCATAGAAAATTTCTAAAAAAACTTTGTTAAACATACATTGCGCTCACTAAAAAAAATTAATTTTTGTTGAGTATGCTATTGATATATTTTGACAAGAAACGCTGAAATCATATTTTTAGAATTTTGACAGAATAATCCCTTTTGGATTATTAATTCTTAATTTAAAAACAATTATTAATAAAATTTCCATTCATACTTTCAATATGAACTAATTAAAATAATAACATATAAAAATGGTCAGGATAGATAAAATTAGGAACCATTTCAACTTTACCTATTTTTCCAAAGGTATTAGCTAGAATTTTCTTGACATTGGAAGCTGAGTTACCAAGAATGAATTTTTGTATCCTCTTAAGTAAATTGTGGAAAAAAAAGAAAATAGCGAATTTTTGAAGATGGCAATTTCAAATTTGTAAAATATTTAAAAATTTTGTATGCTTGAATTTGGAGGTAGGACAAAGATAGTAGAGCTTTCCTGTAATGCCAAAAAAAAGATAAAAGGTCTGTTACCCACAAGATAGACACCATGCACATATCCATTATATCCATTATATTGGACCAACTGGTGCTTGCAAAAACCAATAACATTTTTATACAGTTTATGGAGAACTTGTTACCCGAGAAAGGAAACAATTCAATGGAAATTAAACATTATAGAGCTAGGCATTTTGTGGTGATGAATCTTTAAACTCATAGAAGTCTTACACAGTGACACCAATCAACCAGTTTGAATATGTTCCCTTGTAAAAATGCTCTTGTCCCCATTTGGGAATCAAAATATCAGACATTTTTGGAATGCCATTTTCAAACATCTTTCTCAAATCAGCCATGATTTCAGCCGTAGTCTCCTCTTCAGGTTGTTGTTCTATTCTATGCACTTCCTCATCTTTTATAGTTACCATAAGAGGCCCTTCAGGGTATTCATTTTCCAAGTGTTGTCACAACAATCAACTATGTCATGCAAATAATCTAAATAAAGAAAAAGTTAAGATTTTGAGAAATTGAGTATTACCTGTGTTATGCCCCCGCTGCATACCCAAGAGGACAACAATCTAGCAACTAAAAAATGGAACAATTTTTTTTTTTTTAAAGTGTGATGTTGCACAATTGAAAATGAACATAAACTTATTTACTATCCTATGTCCTCTAAGGTTCACAACTACATTATGTAGTTCCCATTATCCAAATTTACAAAAATCATAAAAATTAATAATAACCAAATTCTAACATCATTTAAGAATCACATTTACTCATTACATATAATCAAGTGAATCAGGAGATACAACCATGATATAAACATTAAAGATTAACTAATTACATCCATTCCAGTTAACATGTACAATATCATTGAATATATAATCCATCTCATAATGGAGATTACATCAATGAACATCATTACTTTTACATTCTGAATAGTAATGCCTCCTCGTTACATGTGAGGAGAGTACAATCAAAATGGTACAAGATACATCAACTATGATACAATAAAAATATGAATACACAGAGTAACAAATCCCAAATGCAGAAGCCTTTGGATCAAGAGAGGTCGCCGCAACATGATCAAGGAAAGGGAGCCCAATGGAGAAGAAAGCACTTTCCACCCAACCGTGTGGAACCCAAAGGTCCACCCCCAGTGCTAGGAGATAATAAAGGGTCCCACCATCATTGACAGACAAAGACAACATACTACACAAGGTTAACAAGACAACAATGATCAAGTGAATACCACATCAAGCAACAGTGACTTCACTTCTAGAGGCACATAAACATTCAAGGAGAAACAAGAGACAAAGGAAAATACAAGGTTGTCGTAGGAGGAGTGTCATCACATAGTTGTCATGGGTTATCCAGGTAGATCTTCCTAGGCCCCGACCCCCATATTGGGTTATCCTGGTAGCCTCTACCGATCTTTGGCCCCTCATTCAACCCTATACGAAATCAACATACCTCTCGTGGAGACGAGGCAACCGATCTTGCCATTCCAGGCCTTCTCGACTCATCTCAAGCCTATATGAGCGCATGAGCCATGAGTGAGGCATCACTTATCTTAATTAGTGTTTTAGCTACCAAATTCCCCCTAGATTATTTTAGATTCACTTATTTACAAACTTCCACATGGGTTATCCAGGCGCCATTTTGTGCGTCGACCCCCATTGGAAGCCACTCCCCTACTAACAACACAAAAATCCAACAAAATCAAGGAGCAAAGCCAACTTACACAAAAACAAAATCTCATTTACAAGTACAACAAGATGAGGCATAAACCATCCCGCACACAAGTCTCAACTATAGTGGAGAATAAACCGTGTAAGGCAAATAGCCCAAGTAACTCATCCAATACATAAACAAGCATATCAAATGAACGATCACAAAATCTTCATACATGATTCTTCAAATGAAACAATCATAAAATCCACATACAAAAATACTTTATCCCCAAGCCTTTGGAAGATTAACAAATCCAAAACACAATGGTTTCCCCATTGACATGGCAACAATAACTTGATCTCCAAATCGAAACCCAAACCACAATAAGCAATATCAACGTAAACAAACACAATAATCAGTTGTATAACAACCAACTAGACATCCAAGGGAGACCTCAATTTTCTCCACATGATACCCAATCACAATTTCCCACAAACTCACAATTTGGCTAACAAACCATTTAATCAAGAACAACAATAATAGTATTCAACCGGTTCACAATCTGAATTCGAAAATCAACTCACTCAAACAATCAAATCAACCATGATAACAATCACGATAATCGAAATCAACCTAAATTCCAAAATCATTCACATAATTCATCACAAAGAAATAATCAAACTTTACAACCCTGATCACACTATTTAGCCAAACCCACATTAAACAAGCAATCATGAATTCATTTCCTTAAATAACCATCACTTCACTTTTAAACTTTACAATGCAACCATGAACGACCCCCATACAAGACATTGTTTCACAGTTCAGCTCACTCATTAACTTAATCTATTTAAATTACTTAACAAAACATTTACCAATGCAATACAATTACACTAATTTACATAGTAAATTCTCAAAGCCACAAATAATCTAATCCATTTAAGTTCCCTTCCTAATGAAGATTATAAACTATCCCATTTATCTATATTATTTAGTTTATCAATTATTCTACTTAAGAAGGAAACTTTCTAAAAAAGTGTATAGAAGTATCTACTTAACTTAACCAAAAACAACTATAAAAGAATCCAAATTCTATTCATCTTAAAATAAGTCATTTAACTTTCTTCCAATATTACCTTCCTAAGGCTATGATATAAGTATATACATATATGTATACATATCCATATATATATATATATATATATATGATTACTTAACTTATAACTACATGCTGTCTTTTACACTAAGGAAACAATATTAGCAAATCAACAATTATACGAAACACAAATACCAAACGCACACACATATACGTGTACTCCTACAAACCAATCCATGGATATTTATATCATTCACAATACAATAATAAAGGTGTACTAAAATATGAACTCCATAATAGATGTATATACAAATATTATACAAGCTATATATAATTGAGATTCAATGATAGAACAACCACATATTTCAAAATGTTCCCTACTTAATACGGAACAAGATAATATTTGCAAGCAATCTTTTATATTCAATACTAGCCTTTTCAATTTTCAGATTTATTTATCTAATTGAGTCCTTCAATTTCTAAATGTAGATCATACAAATACCTCATACCCAGTAAATACTAATTATAAATATATTCATCTGTATTTCTACCAAATAAAATAACGAATTCATATATGTATATATATATATATATACAAGAAAATTTATAAGTTTCTTATTCTTTCATTTTATAACACTTCTTATTTCTTCATCTAAGAGAAAGCACTCCTCACTATTATACAGAAAACAATATATATAATAGATATGAGAAAATCTCTAAGGGATGAGGATTTTTCCCCAACTTAAACAGAGACAATGTTCTAGTGGAGATTATTGGTGTTGCTAATTAACCAGTCCAAAATCTAGACCTACACTATAACAATGTGTACTATATCAGATTTCCAGTAATAATGGACATTCGTCAAGCACATCAGCAGGGAATTTTGTCATATGAACATGTGGGTCAAATATGAATATAGGCAGAGTATTTCCAGCAACACTGCTTTTTAGTTGGATCCTAAAATGCTGCAACTTATGTTCTTTTATAAAACATCTTGTGCAGAAGCGGACACGTGTGGTGAGAATCAAATAGTAAAGAGACTGATAAAAGAGGAATTGAAAAGATACCCTAGTGTAGTTGGTTTGAAGGCCATAAAATGGTACATGCTTTTTGTGTAGGAGGCGGTTCACATCCACAAACACGGGAGATCTACGCAGAGGTTGAGAAACTGACTTGACAAATAAAGACAGCAGGGTATTTCAAGATTTACGACTTTCACTTAGTGTTGTGGACGAGAAGGGAAAAGAATCAATTATGTGCCACCATAGTAAAAAGGTTAGCGATTGTGTTTGGTTTGTTAAACATGGCCTTGGTACAACTATTAGAGTTGATAAGAACCTCCGAGTATGTTCTGATTGCCAACTGCATCTAAATTCATCTCCAAGATTGTTGTAAAGAAATTGTTTTAGAGAGATGTGAACCATTTCTTTCATTTTAACAGATACGTTACTTTTGTGGAGAGTATTGGTGATGCTAAAAGACCACAAGAGGTCGAGTTGGGATGTCTAAGACTAAAGAATTTTAAGAGTACATTGCTATAGTTTTCGGATGGACTGGACTGATTAATCTTTATCAAGGCAGGCAATTGAGAAACTTGAGTAATGCTTTTAAATAATGCCCAAACGTTTGGCTTGGGAGACATCGGCTGAGATGCATGCACATTAGGTTTTCAGGCACAAGGTAAATCATTGAATAAGTTAAGATGAAGCAATGTTCATGATGAACGCAAGTTTAGGGAATGGGGCGGCGCCTACCTCACACAACAGTAGCCTTTATCAACTTTCATAAGGATTTATGTCCATTCCATTAGAAGGAATTGTTGCAATGAAACTATAATCGTCAGAATTAAGAAATGCTATCATGTCTCTTTTATGCCAAAGTATGGTTTCCTTCATATTATAAGATGGGATAATCAAGATTCAGTTAAGTAAATAACAGTTGTTCTGAGAGGTGTGAACAGAGCTTAATGAAGGCCTTTCAAAGAAGGAACTAACGAGTAACAAAATGACCTGTCCCTACTTATTAATTGACATCAGAAGACTCACTCCGAATCATTATTCCTTCTAGTCATGTCTTAGGCACAAGAACATGATAATGAAATCAAAATATTGTTTATGCGAACCAATTATAAGTCAATTCTAAACGCCTTAACTGGAACTACCAATGTGTACATTGGGTTAAAGCTATCTGTCACAAATTTGAAGATATGGTCAAGATAAGCACTGAAAAGTTGTAGTCGGAAGACTTTGGAAACACAAATTTTAGGAATGCCCGGAGGCCTTGAGGACGGTTTGATAATATACCCTAAAGGAGGGTGCTTTCTACAAAGGACGTAGAGGTTACGAAACCAACAATGGCTTCCAACACCGAAAAGACAAGAATCACCCTTATAGTGATTATGATAACAAGACCACTGCAACTAGAATGAAATGAGATTAGATCCATAGCCGGTTAGAAACATCATTGCATCATTCATCATCTCACTAATTCTCCCTAACAAGGTACTGATACCACTCAATCTATTTTTATCAACCTATACGCTAGTCAAGCTAGCCTTAGGATAGAGGCAAAACAAATGAACGTATAGTTCTGCATAAGTTACATAAGATTGATTGATTAATATATAAGGATGGAGTCTATGGGCTACGCGTAATAGGCATCCCAGGTAACAAAGATGAGCAACAATAATCCTGTTTAGAAATAAAACCATTTGTAACAATAGAGGAAAAGGGTGAGAGATTATAAGACATGCCTGTGAAGGGTGTGTTCCTCAAGCCTCCGCCCGAGCGTAGCTTCCCATCTCATCCGCCTTCTACTGCTTCAAGTCACGGCCCGAATCCAACCACTTAAATAGTGATATTGATGAGAAGAAAGTAGGGAGTCCTCCTGACTCATCCTCCCTTGGAGCTTGGTCTGTTGTACTCGACCCCCCTCCCAAGATTTCATTTTTCTTCCCCCTCCGAAGGGAAAAACCCCCTATTACAATTAACTAACTCCCTCCAAAATAATCCGTTTGTTTCCTCCAAATCAGAGCTCCACTACTTCCCATGTTTCTCTGCATTAAGAATGTAACCGCTATGAACTTCATTGTCTTTATTCACCAGCAATAGTTTTCACCGGGTTGACTAATAATAGTTTTTGATTAAGGAAAAAACAGGTTTTGAAGGGACCCGAAACCCTTTACAAACAGATTTTGAATGGATCCGGAACCCTCAAATAGAAAGTTGTCTTAACATGAAACCATGAAAGCACAGACAACCAAGGGTAAAAAGGCATCCAAAGCCAAAGAAACACAACCAAAAACAAAGCTGCAAGAAAAGCAGCCAAAAACCAGCCCCCAAACAAGAACCATCAAGATTTACATTTAGAGCTACTCTTGTGGGATCGGAAAGTCATGTCAAAAGAAGGCTTAGAGGACGGTTGACTAATAGTAGTTATTTTCATTAATTCCTTTACTTAATGCAATATAGCAATTTAAATTATAATTATTTTACTTCTAGTATTTTGCAGTTACAAGAATCTTCATATATGGATTATATTTAGTTGATTTATATACAAATGATCATATTTGTTATTTAACCACCACCATCCTCCCTATTGGGTGCAAATTTGATCAAATCAACAATCAATCAAAATTTCCTCTAGTAACCATAATTACTATATATAAATATTAAAACAAAGGCTTATTGGTTATCAACAATTTACCCTAGAATTTGAATCTCTAAAGTTATTTAGTCAATTCTAATTTAAGGGTGGATACTCATAATATTGAAAAGATAGTTCCACCAAGATTTTGAAATAATGCTTATTTAATTTAATCAAATTAGATATTAACCATTTAATATCTATTTATAAGTTATACTCTACTCATACATACGTTTAATACTTAATTTTATATAAATATATGTATAATTAATAAAACAATCCATACAATAAACAACTTATAATATTGTTACTTTTGATCATAAACTATATTTATAATTCCATCTCGATTAAATAATTTCATTTTAATGCGACAATAAGAGAAATATTTACCAACAAATCTAAACTTAATGAACAAGCAAGACCACAACAACAAGGACAAGGTGAATCACGGAGGGGCACCACAACCTGCCACAAATTGTAGTGACCTCTTCTCTCATGGGCGTACATGAAAGACTTGGTTCCTGGTTCTTCAATTGGCCATAATTTGTATGGAAACTTTGTGAAGATCTTGTAGTAGACCACCACGCTAGAGTAATAAGAAGGCGATGGAGTTATCCATTGCAATCTTTGGTCGTTCATATTGAGAGGGGTCTTCTGCACTCTTCTCATTTTGAACATACCGCTGACTTCCACCCTAGCTATGGCAATCATAATCACAATGATTGCAGTGAGCGCATATGATGGCATGCTGGTCCTAATCGCAGAGAGGATAACTGGCATGAAACGAGGCATAACCATTCTTCAGAGAGTCGGGATAGGATACAATTAAACAGCAAAAAGAATTAATAAACAACCTCTACTCTAGGTGAACCGCCCCTGTATCAATAAACAACAAAAAGAAAAAAATAAATCTCTCCAACATACGGTTAAATCCAAGTAAAGCATAATGAAAGCGATTTTAATCACTATATCAATAAATGTAACAAAAAGAAGAAATCTCTCAAGCATATAGTTAAATGCAAGTAAAGCATAATGAAAGTGATTTTAATCATTCAACACCATCTTCTTGATCCTCTCGCCAATCTCATCCTTGCATGCTAAACTCGAGGGATAATCTTTCTCTGTATGGGGGCATTGGGAGTATTGCCCCATCGCCTTGTGAGCTTTTGTTTAATTGTGGCAATGCTTTGCAGGAATCCATGGGTGAGACTCGAGATTCCTCAATAAATTGAAAGAGACAAGGCTATGTAGCAGAAGCAAATTCATCAGTTACTATAATAGAACAGGCTTTTCGTTTTCATGCAAAATGTAATAGGCATCACATGCAGCCATTACAAAGTTGAAACATCGACAAAGACCACTCTTTCACTACCATTTAGTAAAAACCATTTCAACTTTCATACATTCAACTGTCACTTGCATGTCAAATTTCGTGTGAGGAGTTTTTGTTTACACCAAGTTTGTGCTTTCATTGTAGAGCCTCTTGGCTAATTAGGTTAAAAAAATTAAATTGACATAATCAAAAGCACAATAGTTCCATGCAAGCATTGATGTCGTATTTTGTTGGGTTCTGCTCTTCTTCTTCAAGAGGTGCCTCTACTCTGGGTAAAAGGTAGGTTGACACATAGTTGGCATACTGCGAAACTCGGCGAGTCTTGAAAACTCGGAAGTTTTTTAAACGAGTTTTTGCAGAAGTTAACTCAGAACTTGAAATTCGAGTTTTTTCGAAGTTTTTGCAAAAACTCGCGAGTTTTTAGTGGCGAGTACTCGCCAAAAACTCGCGAGTCCAAGGAAAAACTCGCCTGCGCAGGAATAAAGGCTGAAGACGTCTTTTAATAAGTTCATTTCATTTCAAAATCACTTGATACTTTGTGTGAGGAGCTAAAACCCCCCCCCAAGCAAGGAGATATCATTTCCAACGATTTTCCATCGAGGAGAGCGGATTCAAACGCCATTTTGTGTGGATTTTGAAGGGAAATTCGATTCACAGGTAGGGTTTTTGTTTTTGTTTTTTGTTTTTGATTAATTAATTTCTTTCATTCTTCTTGCAAAATACTCATTCCAAATTGAAAAAAAGACATGATAGAGCACAAAGAAACAATTTTTTTGCATTTAGAATCCAAAAAACAAGATTCATCACAATTTTTTGTTGATTTTTGCTGATTTTTTTCATTTTTTTCACTATTTTTTGAAATTTTCAGACCTAGGTTCATTTTTTGTGTAGAATGATATGATTAGTTAATAATGTTAATTGATAATTCATTTAAACACATTTGTATCAATTTAAATCAAATTTAGCTCTAGATTTTTGAAGTTTTAATGATTTTAGGTTGTTTTTTAAATTTTTTTTGTATTAAAAACTAATATGTTGTACATATTTTTGAATGTGTAGATTGATCATTGATCAGTGAATACACATTACAGTGATTACACACTATAATGGCTTCTGGCTCTGGTTCATGCTCAGCATCAGGTTCCACCCCCGCCCCATCAAGTTCCACCCCTCGCACACCATCAGCATGGGTTCCAGGCACTCGTCCAGCAGGGGCTAGAGACCCTACATGGAAATATGGTGTCAGAGGGCCAGTGCCTGGAACAGTTGTTTGCGGTGAATGCAAAAAAACATATCATGGAGGCATAAATCGCCTCAAATACCATCTAGCAGGCATTCCTCAACGTGATTCCAAGGTTTGTGAGAAGCCCAAAGAAGAGATTAGAAGAGAGATGCTTGCCCTACTTTCACTTGCTAAGGAAAAAAAAATGCAAAGGGAGAGGGCTAAAAAAGCCATAGCAGCATCCATAGCCAGTGCTAGTGGACATGCGCATGCCCATGGGACTCAGGAGCACGGGGTCGAGCACATGGAGATAGAGTCAGATGAGGATGCAGATATTATTGGCATTGTGGGCTCTCTTCATGGTCCACGGATTCGCATTCATGGCACATCCTCCACAGCCACATCGGCTAGGCCCCCCTTGTCCTCTAGTTCGACTAGAGTGCCAATGCCACCACCACCTTCATCTTCACGCAACCCACAAAGTTTTTTTGTGCCAAGAAACACACCAGGAGCACAGGGATCATTGGAGGCTACAGGGTGGAACAAGGAGGTGCATGAACATGCCAAAATGGCATGTGCTGATTTTTGGTATTTCAATAACATACCATTCAATGTGGCGAGTAGTCCCTATTGGCACAATATGGTCACTTCATTGACAGTTGCGGGAAAAGGCTTCAAGCCACCTTCTCGCAAAGATTTGAGTGGGAGGTAAGTGACAAGTCAACTTAAATTTTATGTTCTTTAATTTAAAATTTAAATTACTTTATTATTTATGTTGAATTCAAGCTATTTTTTGTTTAAAACTTACAATTTTGTACTTATTTAATTATTTTACTTTGTACTTGCAGTTTGCTCACAAATGCAACCGAAAGGGCAATGCATGTGGTGGAAGAGCAAAAAACTAAATGGAAGAAATTTGGCTGCTCAATTCTTTCTGATGGGTGGACGGATGGGAGAAACCGCACCATCCTTAATTTTTTGGTTGCTTCCAAAGGTGAAGTTGTGTTTTGGAAGTCGGTGGATGCTTCCAACAGGATAAAAACTGCAGATACATTGTGTACGCTGTTGGAAGAAGTTGTGATGGAGGTGGGCATTGCTAATGTGGTGCAAGTCATCACAGATAATGCAGCAGCGTATGTGGCAGCTGGAAGGATGCTTGAGAGTAGACATCCATCACTCTTTTGGTCACCTTGTGCGGCTCATTGCCTTGACCTTCTTTTGGAGGACATAGGCAAACTTGTTTGGGTGGCACCGATTGTAGATGATGCAAGGAGCATCACAAAATATATCTACAATCACCCTTGGGTTCTTAGTTTGATGAGAGAGCATACGCAAGGGAAGGAGTTGGTGAGATCGGGTGCCACAAGGTTTGCAACAATTTTCCTAACGTTGCAAAGCATTTTGGATTCTTTGGGCTCTCTAAGACAAATGTTCGTGAGTCAAGCATGGAATGACTCTTCATATTCAAAGAAGGCCGAAGGAGATAGAATTTCTGCAATAGTCTTCGACCCCTTGTTTGCACAAAAAGCTACAGAGATCGTGAAGGTAACTTCCAAACTTTGATTTTAATTTTAATCTCAAGTTCAATATAAATATATGTTTTTTAATTTAACTTTAAGCCTTTCATTATAAATTTCTAACTTTGATCTTTTTGTATTTTTAATCTAGGTGTCGGAGCCCTTGGTTAGAGTCCTCCGCTTGGTAGATGGGGATGAAAACCCAATGGGATACATTTATGAGGCCATGGATAGGGCCAAGGAGGCCATCAAAAGTTATTACAAGGGGGACAGCCTCAAATTTGATCCCATATGGGAGATTGTTGATAGGAGGTGGAACAATCAACTCCACCAACCCATCCATGCAGCAGGGTACTTCCTCAACCCTTCTTTTCTCTTCTCAGAGAGCTTCTCTGATCCTAATGGAGAGGTTATGGAGGGGCTCACAACATGCATTCAGAGGATGGAACCTGAGGTTGCAGTGAGAGACCTCATCGTCAGGGAGATGGATATATATAGGGAGGCAACTGGTAATCTCTTTTCTTCAGAGTTGGCTGTTAGAGGAAGAACCACTTTGCCACCAGGTATAAAATTCAGAGTCTTTAAATTTTAAGTTTATTTCACATGCATCTTAGAATTTGATAAAATGTGTTTTGACTTTTGACTTTTGAGTCTTTGACTTTGTTTTCTAACTCTTCAATTTTGTTTTTGTTTTTTGCAGATGTTTGGTGGAAAAATTGGGGTGGAAAAACCCCAAATCTACAAAAAATTGCCCTCCGTATTCTATGTCAGCCTTGTAGTGCATCCAATTGTGAGCGCAATTGGAGCTTGTTCGAGTCCATTCACACGAAAAAGAGGAACAAGTTAACACAAAAGCGCCTCAATGACTTGGTCTTTGTGCAATACAACCTTCGGTTGCGCATAAAGAGAGTTGAAGAAAAATCACAGGATCCTATTGACTTAGATGAGATAGATCCTTATAGTGATTGGACAGGGCGAGAGGAGCAGCCTCCATTGTTTAGTGCAGATGAAATCCTTGACTTTGAGAGAGAGGCAATGGAGGATGTGGGTGCATCAGGAGTTGGAGATGTAGGGTTGGATGAGATCCAGCCAGAGCCAGAGCCAGAGCCAGAGCCAGCAGCAGTAGCACCGCAGCCACCACCACTAGCACCACGCACACGTGGCAGGGCTAGAGGACCCACCTCTTCTTCCCTAGCTGTTGCTAGACTAGGGAAGAGGAAAGCCTAGCATGTTGTATTTAGTTGTTGTTTAGAACTTTAGTATTTGCTTCTAGTTCTAGTTTT
Source organism: Sequoia sempervirens (assembly GCA_007258455.2). Classification (NCBI taxonomy): domain Eukaryota; kingdom Viridiplantae; phylum Streptophyta; class Pinopsida; order Cupressales; family Cupressaceae; genus Sequoia; species Sequoia sempervirens. The sequence continues at coordinate 16,014 of VDFB02156759.1, read as the reverse complement.
ACTGTTTTCATGTATCAGACTTTCAGGCTTTTAGCCATCGGGATTCCGCATGAGAATGCGATTTTGTAATTAATTTACATTAAAGTCAATCAAAATTAATAGAAAACACTTTTGTACTCATTTATGGATTCATTGGATTCATCTTGTCATTGAATTTTGCAAAAAAAATGTGTTTTTAATGAAAATTAAGCAATTTTTTCATTTCCCGAGTTTTTTTGCCGAGTTTTTTCGAGTTTTTGGCGAGTTTTTAAAAACTCTCCAATTTTTCCCTTGGCGAGTTTTTCCTTGGGGCGAGTTTTCCAACTATGGGTTGACATGACCTAACTGCTGTTCCAACTGAAGTTTTGTTATTATTTATGGTTGGTTGGGCCATTCTAATTTGAATTTCTCCCTTCACCTATGGCATTACGTGTTGGCCTGGTGGAATTCAAGGTGGCATTCATGTTTTGAATTTGTTGCATCATCTGGATTAGCAGCTGATTTGTTTGCTCCTCTGGCTAAAGGCATCACGCTTATCCCCAAAATCTGCCATGTTCCTCTTATTTTTGCCTCCTATTCCTTCACTAGTTTCTTCTTGTGTTGTTTCCAGTTCTCTCTCTAAAGCTCTCAAATCTCTCTGACTAGGCTTTGCATGTCATGTTGTCATCCCCCTGCCAAGATCACAGCCTTTAATGTAGTGCAAGATCGCAGCCCCTTTAATATATAACTGAGGCGATTTAATTGAAGGTGGCGCCAAAGAAATGCTAGCGATCCTATAAAGGAAAGAACTTATCAGGGGCAGCAATCCCTAAAAAGGAAGCATTTAATTAAAATTAAATTGTAACTCAATCAAATGGCAGCGATTAACTATGAAAGGCTGTAATTCTTGCAAAGGCCAATGTGGTGAAGAGTTGTGACTCCCTCAAACACAAGGTATAAAAGGGAGATCATTTCATTTGAGGAGGAGATCATTCAAGGAACAAAATCATCAATTCATGAAGGAATATACATCAATCAATCAATTTGGAAATAAATTATTATTCTCAAAAGGTAGCAATGAAGGGTGGTGACTCGTTTCTTGTGAAGGGTGGCAATTCCTTCAAGAAATGGATATAAAGGGCAAACCAGATTATTGACAAACAGGAAGGAATCAAGGAATGAAGCAATCGTCACTCACCTATCCATCAAGAAATCAATCAAGAAAGATTATTCAAGCATAAAATCATTCAAACATTAACTTGTCAATCCATCAAGAAATATCAATCAGCAATAATCTAGCAAATTCATCAAGCAAGCAGTTTTGAATTTGAGAAAGTGTCTTGCAAATAGGAAGGACAAAAACCCTTCCAAGTTCACAAGAGGATAAGAACAAAAACCCTTATTGCTTTTATCAAGTTTGAACGAAAACCCAAATCTTGGTCGAGGAGGACGAAAACCCTCCAAGGTGGACTAAGAGTCGGAAGGATGAAAACCCTTTCATGCTCTTGGCAAGTTAAGGACGAAAACCCTTGATATTGCCACTGTTGAGTTAGGGACGAAAACCTTTAATTCAGCAGATTTGTTAAGTACTTTCAAAGAATTCACAATATGATTGAGTTTGAGAATTGTGCTATGAATTTATTGATCTGAATATCATAATAAATTCATAATTTTGACAGAGCTATAATCATTTTGATTTCACCTCCAAAATAGATTTACAAGAGGTAATCATCAAAGGAGAATTATAGCAGAAAATCAGGATAAGTTCTATTTTCAGAATTATTGCAAAGTTATAAATATAAATATTATAATAAAATTTCATCATTTTAGACAAAGTTACATTTATATGTAATGTCCCCTTTTGAGAAATTCCTAATTTTATGCCTGCACAACAATAATAATCACTAATAACTGATATTAATAATAATAAGTATCAATTTTACAGTTATATTCAAATTAATACATAAAATATTATAATATTGAGAGGCAGAGCAAAATATCATACCTAAAACATCATAATATTTAGATCTATAGTTCATAGCATCATTAATATTTGAATTCAAAATATCTTAACATCATTAATGATTATTCCAAGGCATATTCCCATAACCAATCATATTAGGAATTCACTAGAAATGCTTGCAAACCGCAATCTCAAGGGTGGTGGCCCTTGTATTGCAAGAGCATGGAATGATTATAGTTCCATTCCATCCCTCAGTCCACCTTGGAGGCTAGCCGTCCTCAATCAAGCCCAAGAGCACTATTTAGGCCTCCCGGCCCACAAGTATGGTAGATAAGATGCATGAAGGCTGTCCTCTTCAACCAAGCCCAAGAACACCATTTGGCCTCCTGATCCACAAGTATGGCAGAGCCTCCAATTCATCCATCTCGAGGTCACGTGCTTAATATTAAGAATTCCTAGTCCTTTAGCATCTTGTGACTCGGAAGGTTGATCAACCTCCCTATTTGCAAAACACTTCTATAAATTCAAAATAGATTGCTAAAGGAATTTGCTATATTAATTTGTAATAAAATATCATTATGCAAGTATAATAGATTTACTAACAAGTGGTTGTAATAACTTGATTTCTGCAATTAACGTATATTAACTTATGTTCTAAGTTTATCTTTTAAACTTACTTCCCAATAATATTCTTGATGAAAACAATATTTATTTCCAATAGATATCTTATATTTCAATTCCTTATTTTCTTTTCCAATCTAATCCACTTGATGATCTCTCCCAAGGAAATGATCTCTCTTTCATATCTTCATATCTAAATGAAATGATGCACCTCTTGGAATAGAGATCTCCTTTCAAAGGTCATGACTTTTTGTTTAAAACTTAATGTTGTTTTATTCCCAAGTGCTGCCTTTGTTTTTAATTCCTTAATCACTGTCTTAAATAATGATTGTTGTCTTTAATAAAGATCGCTGCCTCTTACTCATCACTCCTTTCCTTTATTAAGGTAATCGCTGCCTGTTTTGGTGGGGGCATGACAGTTCGCCCTTCCCAAGATTGCTTGTCCAGAAGCAAATTTAAGTTAAGATGCTTAAAAATTTCTGCTCCTTCCCAAATTGCATCTTCCATAGGCAAATTTTTACATTTAACCAAATACTCCGCAATAGAGTTGTTCCTTAATTTCTTTTCTCTCATATCAATGATGGCCTTAGGCTCCAAAATTAATTTTCCCTCATTATCAAGTGGGGTTAACTCTGGGCATGGTGTAACATGTTGACCTAGCACCTTTTTGAGGCATGATACATGGAAAACATTGAGTCCAACTATTGGTTGGTAACTCCAATTCATAGGCAACCTCACCAATCCTTCTTATAATCTTATACGGCCCATAGAATCTTGGCTTGAATTTTTCAGCTCCACTTCCTTTCATAGAAGATTGTTTTTAGGGTTGCAATCTTAGGAAGACTAAGTCTCCCACTTCAAATGTTCTCTCAAATCTTCAACTATCAACATATATCTTTTATTGATTTTGTGTGTGATGTAGATTGTTTTTTAGTGTATTTAAGATATCTACACTTTGTTGCACCAAGTCTCTTGCTCCCAGGACTCTACTCTCAATAAGAATCAAATCCCCAGATGATATTGTCTCATACCCATATATGCCTTGAAAGGACTCATCACTATTGACATATGATGAGTGGTATTGTAACAATATTCCCCAAGATGTAGCCATTTGATCCATGCGGTTTGCTATCCTATGACATAATTTCACAAATATCCTTCAAGCCATTTGTTTACAATTTGTGTTTGCCTATCAATTTGTGGGTGGTAATTGGTACTAGGGGTAAGTTCAGTTCCAGCCAACTTGAAAAAATTTTTTGCCAAAATAAACTAAGGAATTTGACATCTCTATCACTAACAATGTTCTTAGGTAGCCCATATAATTTGAAGATTTTTTTAAAGAAAAGATTGGCTACCTGTGGTGCTCTATATTCTGAAAACATTGCATGAAAATGAGCATATTTAGTTAATCAATCCACTACCACAAATATACAATCTTTCCCTTGCACCTTTGGAAGTCCTATAATGAAATCCATTGAAATGCTCTCCCATTTTTTATTTGGTATAGGCAAAGGTTGCAACAAGCCTATTGGAGATGTTTGTTCCACTTTATTTCTTTGACATATCATACATTCCCTAATATGCTTCAAAATATCTCCCTTGAGGCCCTTCCAAGAAAACGTTTCCCTTACTTGCTTATACGTTTCATACTAGCCTTGATGTTCGGCTAATGGAGAATCGTGGTAAGCCTTCATAATCTTTTCTTTTATTTTTTATCTTGGGGTAAGGTATATTATATCTTTGTAGAGAATGAGTTCTTCCATCACCTTGTATTTGTCATCTTGTAGTTTTCCTTCCAATATGTCATTTGCCATTGCATCTTTGGCATATTCAGCAAGGACTGAATTTTTCCATTTCGTAGAGATGTCCATCATAGAGTATAGGTGAGGTCTTCGAGACAGAGCATCGGCCACAACAATATTCTTCCCCTTCATGTATTCAATGTCAAAGTCGTAGGCTTGCAACTTGCTAACCCACTTTTGTTGTATATCATTCAAATCTTTTTGATTCATGAAGAATCTTAGGTTATTATGGTCAGTTTTGACAAAAAACCTTCCACAAACTAGATATTGCCTAAACTTGGCTAAGGCATGCATGATAGCCAACATTTCCTTATCATAAATGGAGTAATTTCTTTATGTTTCTTTGAGTTTGCAGCTTTCAAAAGCTATGGGGTGTTTGTTTTGTATAAGTACGACCCCAAAACACCTTCCCCGAAAGCATCACACTCTAGCTCAAATGGTAGCAAGAAGTCTATTATGGCTAACACTAGCCAGGAACTCATTATTTCTTTAAGTTTTTTCAAAAGCTTGTTGGGCCTCCGTACTCCATGAGAAAGCACCCTTCTTAGTTAGGTCTAATAATGGAGCAATGAATCTTGAAAAACCCTTAAAAAATCTTCTATAATAGTTGCAAAACCCTAGAAATCCTCTTAGATGAGTTAAGGTTCTTGGTTTTGGCCAATCTTTTATTGCTTTGATCTTTTCTTCATCAATGCTAACTCCTTGGGCATTGATTTTGTGCCCTAAATACAACATCTCATCCATTCCAAATTCACATTTGGACATCTTAGCAAATAATGACTGTTGTTCAAGTATCCCCAACACTTCATCAATGTGTCTAAGTGGTCTTCCCAAGTTTTGTTGTAAATCAATATGTCGTCCAAAAACACCACAAAAAATTTCCTTAATTGGTTGCGAAATATATGGTTCATGCAAGATTGAAATGTGGCAGGGGCATTGGTTAATCCAAAGGGTAAGACTAGGAATTTAAAATGCCCAAAGTGACACCTAAAGGTGGTTTTAGGAACATCTTCTTTCCTCATTCTTATTTGATAATACTTGGAACACAGGTCTATCTTTGACAAGTACATTGCCCAATGAAGTTCATCAATTAACTCATCTACCCTAGGTATGGGATGTCGGTTTTTGATAGTTTTTTTGTTGAGAGCTTTATAATCTATACACATCCATAGTGCCATCTTTTTTCTTTACTAACACTACGGAAGAGGCAAAGGGCTAAAACTAAGTTGTATATGCCCCATTTCAAGTAACTCCCTAATGGTCCTTTCAATTTCTTCCTTATATTTTCTAAGGTGGCAATAAGGTGTGGTGATGATAGGTTTTGTCCCTTCTTCTAGTTTAATGGTATGTTCAAAACCCCTTTTTGGAGGTAGTCCTAATGGGATATCGCTAAAGACTTTCTTAAGCTTATCTAGTATGGGTTGAATATCAACATGTATAGCCTTACCTCCGTTCAATGAAGATTTATCAAGAATCATACATTGCACTACCTACTCTACTTGCCCATGCTTAAAAGCCCTTTCCATCTTTTTTGATAATACTACTCTTGGAGACCCATCCAATAGGCCTTGCAGAATTACTTCTTGGTCATTGTGTTGGAAACAAAGTTCCATCTTTTGAAAGTCTTGATGATATCTTCCTAAGGAATGTAACCATTGGATGCCCAAAACTACATTTGTATCTCCTACATTCACTACATAGAAATCTTCACTTATTTTATGTCTTCCCAAGGTGATAATTAGTTGACAAATCATTTGTGTGCAAGACATAGTGAATCCATCCGCCATGACTACATTGAATCTTTCAAAATTTTCAATTTCTAGTTTCATTCTTGTCACTAAACCTTTATCAATGAAATTATGGGTGGCACCACTATCCACTAGGACAGTCACTTTTTGTCCATTTAGAACACTACGGATTCTAAAGGGATAATATTTAGGTGCTCCCAAACGTGTGGCGAATCTACCACTTGCATTCTCTTCATCATCATGTTTCCTCTTCCTTTAGGGTTCAAATTCTTCTTCACTCATTTATGTGTCTAATCTTGCTTCTAAGTTGTGTGCTTGTCCCTTTTTTGCACACCTATGATCGTACCTCCATTTCTCCTTACAATAAAAACACAATCCTTTCTTTCGAAGCTCTTCCTTGTCTTCCTTTGTATTGAGGGATTGTGCGAGAAATGTCTTTGGTTGCCAATTTTTCTTATAAGAGGGTTGGGTATGTGTGCTTGAAGGTAGATTCTTTGAATAGATTTTGTCTTTTGTTGTTGTGACTTCTAACCTTAATGCTTTTTGGATTGCATCTTGAAGTGATGTAGGATCAAGAGCACCTACCAAGCCACGGATTGACTCTTTTAACCCTTCAATAAATAGGTATGTGAGCCTACCTTTTGTAGTACCTGGCACCATAACTAATATTGTTTGAAATTCTGCAACATATTCCTTTATTGAGCCTAGTTGTTTTAATTGGGTCAACTCCTTGAAATACCTTTCGAGACGTTTTTGATCAAATCGATCAATAAGTTTTTGTGTAAACTCCTCATAGGTTGTTATGTTTTGATGCCCCTAGGTGGCCATTCCATGGTGCCACCAATCATGTGCAATCCCCTCTAAGTGTAGAATGGCAAATGTAATAGCATCCTCTTCGATCATGGGGCTAAGGGAAAAATATGTGTTAAATTTTTGGATCCATGCCCCTGCAGTGACCCTTCCTAATCCATCAAAATTGGGAAGAGTCATTTTACTCACTGTTTGTCATAAATCTTTGTTAGATTGCTTTCCTTCTCTTCTAAGAGTGTTTATTGTTCTTGCATCACAATATTCTTTAAAGGGAATGTCTCCCAAGGATATGGTCAATTCTTGAATATGCTTCTATACATTCGTCAAGGTCATTTGCTCCTATGTAGGGTTCTTCTTCCCTCGATGTTCTTCTCTAGGTAAGAAGGTAGGCCTAGTCAATCTAGGTGATGATCTTACAAGCGTTCTATTATTTTTTGGAATGGTTGGAATTTGCATCTCTTCCATTGGTTGGGTTGGGCCTAAGAGTATTGGATTTTTTTATGTTTTGAAGAGTTTGGAGAAGCAATTGTGATGTCTTCTCTTGTTGTTTCATAAAGGAACTCAATTCATTCCCTAGGTTAACCTCATGGTCGCCCATAGTATTACTTCTAATCAGGTTTCTACTTCCTTCTAGTTTTCTCCTCTCTCTTTCCAGGACTCTTTGAGCTCTTTGGCTTAATTGCATACACCAATTTCCTTTCTGATCCTCAGACTAGCAGGATCAAGGCTCTGATACCAATTGTAATGTCCCCTTTTGGGGAACTCCTAATTTTATGCCTACAAAACAATAATAATCACTAAACATTGATATTAGTAATAACAAGGATCAACTTTACCGATATATTCAAATTAATACATAAAATATTATAATATTGAGAGCAATACATCATACCTAAAACATCATAATATTTAGATCTATAGTTCATAACATCATTAATATTTGCATTCAAAATATCTTAACATCATTAATGATTGTTCTGAGGCATATTCCCATAACCAATCATATTAGAAATTCACTAGAAATGCTTGCAAACTGCAATCTCAAGGATGGTGTCACTTTTATTGCAAGAGCATGGAATGATTCTAGATTTGTTCCATCCCTCAATCCACCTTAGAGGCAGGTCGTCCTCCTCGATCAAACCCTAAAGCACCATTTAGGCCTTCCAACCCATGAGTATGGTAGAACCTCCAATTCATCCATCTCGAGATGGCATGCTTGATAAGATGCATGAAGGTTGTCCTCTTCAACCAAGCCCAAGAGCACCATTTGGCCTCTCAACTCACGAGTATGGCAAAACCTCCAATTCATCCATCTCAAGGTGGCGTGCTTGATATTAAGAATTCCTAGCCCTTCAGCATCTCATGACTCGGAAGGATGATTGGCCTCCCTATTTGCAAAACACTTCTATAAATTCAAATAGATTGCTAAAATTTGTAATAAAATATCTTTATGTAATTATAATAGATTTACTTATAGGTGGCTGTAATAACTTGACTTCTGCAATTAGCATATATTAATTTATATTCTAAGTTTATCTTTTAAACTTACTTCCCAATAATATTCTTGTTGAAAACAATATTTATTTCCAGTAGATATCTTAAGTTTCATTTCCTTATTTTCTTTTTCCAATCTGATCCACTTGATGATCTCTCCCAAGGAAATGATCTCCCTTTTATATCTTCATATCTAAATGAAATGATGCACCCCTTGGAATGGAGATCTCCTTTCAAAGTTCACGACTTTTTGTTTAAAACTTAATGTTGTTTTATTTTATTCCTGTTTCCTTTGTTTTTAATTCCTTAATCATTGTCTTAAATAATGATCGCTGCCTTTAATAAAGATTGGTGCCTCTTACTCATCGCTCTTTTCCTTTATTAAGGTAATCATTGCATGTTTTGGCAGGGGGCATGACATTATAAATATAATGCAATTTTCATTTTAAGTTGAAATTATTGTTTCAAGGCAAAAATCAAGAATGTTCCAGAAAGGGACATTACACATGTCGCCTCCATGCATAGTGCCACGGAGTGTCCTGACGGGGGGACACAAGGACATGGGGACAGGTTTCGGGGACAGGGGGACCAAGGTCCTAAGTTTGGGGATTGGGGACCAAAGGCCTAAGTTTGGGGATGGTGGGGGGATGGAGAGGGGACGGTGGTGACGTAGCGATGGGGAGGCGGCACTAAAATACATATAGTACTTGAAAAAATAGTTATAAAAAAATGTATAAGAATTACAAATTAAACTTTGGAAAACTAGTTTTAAACAATTGAATTTTGAAGTGAACAATAACTTGGTGTCACTCCTTTTCTTGCTCCTCCTCAACCCTATTTCTCTTCATTCTCACTCTTTCACCTTACACTTGCAACTCTCACTCTCACACTCACACTATTAGCCTCTTGTTGATTTGTTTTCGTGAATTAAAATGAGGATAGGAGGCAGTGTTATAGAGTTTGTGGGGTTTGGGTGGAGCCCATAGGCCATTAGGGTTCAGCATTGGGCACGAAGTTCAAAGAAAATTTAGATTTATTTTTTAAAATAGCTTTTTGGTTGTCTGGCTAGAGGAGACTATTGGGCATCCCTAAGACAGTCAAGAGACTCCTAGGAATCCCTAGAACATCTCAGGGATGTCACGACATCCCCAATGTCTCGACGACGTTTCGGAAATACTGGCACTAGTGCAAGGCGATGAGGGGACAAGCCCCCAAGTCCCTAAGTCTCCAAGACATCCCCATCTCCAAAACGTAGGGTTTGGGAGGGTGTCATGTCCCGAAATTACAGCACTGAAATACAAAGATAACCAAACATTGAAATACAAAAAAATAAATAAGATAAATAACTAAATTCATATTTTATATATATATTAACAAGTTAACATTATTATAATATAACATTATAAATATAAAAATAATATATATATAACCCAATATAAAAATAAAGTAAGAAAAATACATATTATAATATAGCAGTGATTATGTTTATGATGATAAACCATAACATAATTCATAGTTTATGCAGCAATGAGAATTAAGTCTATGTTTAAAGAAGAGCAGCGATAGAATTCATTAATTAAGGGTAGCGATTACCCTTGACCCCAGCAAAGGCATCAATTAAGGGAAGGGCAGTGAATGTTAGACGGCAGCGCTATGCTCTCCCAAGTAGCAATTAAATAAACAGCAATCAAAGGCGGCGAATTAAGGGAAAGACTGGAAGTTTAAAAGAATGAGAGATAGGTGGTAGCCATTCCATATTAAGAATAGCAATAGTAATAACCAAGACAGTGATTATCTTTAGAGCAGATAAATTAATTAAGGAGTGCAAAATATGATAAAGCAACACTTAGTAATAAAAGAAATATTAAATTAACATTGGAGGGTTGTAACTCTTCAAAAAAGGCATTAACAATGAAAAGGTATGACTCCCAAGAAATAGAAAATATTTAAGGGAGGTCAATCCATTTGCCAAAGGGATAGGAAGGAATACATCAGTATTTTTTAGGAAAGAAAATATAAATCAATATATAAAACAATCTGGAATCTGGAGGAGCAGCAGAGGATAAAGAATATGAAATAATTATCAGAAATACATTTTACAATCAAGCACTCAATATTGAATATACAAAGGGAATTAATAAGGAAACAGGAATATTTTTTGAGTATAAGGAAGGGGAGAAATAAGAAGAGGAAAGCATTGATATATACAGCGAATAAGGATAGAAATAGGAGTATTTTCTGAGTGCAACAGCAGATAAATTAATATGATATCTTAGATGTGGAGGAGGAAATATGTGGAAAGAAAGAGTTGGCTCAAGAAGAGATAAGGGAAGATAAATGTTAAATCAATAAGGGAAGTAAGTTATATATATATATATATATATATATATATATATATACGATTAAGCAATAATAATCCTTGCAGCAATTATTGGGCCTTATAAGTAATTATGGTACTTTAATATGAATGATAGATTCTTATCTGATTGATCTACACTAACGATATAGTCTGAGTGTTAAGAACAGATCATTGATCAAGGGGAAGAAACATACAGACCCTGAAACAAACAAGAATCAGTCCAGTTCATCACCACAAATTGCTGTTACCATATATATCCTATATTCAAATGTATTTTTCTGCAAATCATTGTTTACATATGTATGCATATCGCCTATATGATAATAAGAATATTTAATGAATGATTTCTTGTGATAGAATAGGTGATGTGCTTGATTGTCTGAAACCCTGTAATGTCCCCTCCAAAGTGAATCATCTGTATTCAGTAGATTAGCCTATTATTGCGATCCTCGTAGGCTAATGACATTGGATAGAGGATCCATTGAGGGATGCAGCTTCTTCAGTAGTCAGAGCTATGCAAGATTGGTGTTCGTTTATGCAAGATTGGTGTTCGTTTGAGGTCTACAGGACTCTGTATGAAGGACTTGCTATTTATAGTAAGTCAGAGATGCTAGAGATGGGACCCTACTATCTTTAGTAAAGGGGTATGGTCATATGCAGTTTCCTCATGCCAGCTCCCAGTTTTGATGGCGTGCAAAAATGTTGAGTAATAATGGAGATATTAATATTTATTTGATTAAAATAAATATTAATGGTTTTGAGCTTATAATATTAAGTTATAATATAATTTTATATTATAACTTAAGTGACTTAAGTGAAGGGTCAAGTTCTCATCAGTTGGGGCCAGTTGAGCAATTAAATTAAATTGAAATATTTATGCACCAACTATTGAGACTTAAATGAAAATTAAAAGTAATATTATTACTCATTTTAAAATCAAAGACGAGGAGCTTTTTGGATAAATCGAACCCTAATGTGAGAAGCCTATTTATCTTTTGAAAATCGTACAAGGCTTCATTATTATGATGATTGTTGTGTTGTTGATGAAGTTTGTCTGAAGAAGAGAAAGCCAAGGGTTTTCAATCCTCATGCCATTGGAGAACGTTTCTTCTTCAGTGTTTGCAGCCATTTGAAACAGTGAAATACCTATTGAATTTGGTATTTTGGAGGGCATCATTCAGGTGTTCTATTTGAGCATATTGGTGAAGGAATACAAAGATTATTCAAAGGTTTCAAGGTTTTTATGTTTGCAGATCTGAACATGGTGGAAGATTAAGATTTAATCATTTGCAAATCAAATTTATGTTTGCTGCTACAGTGACATGAATAGTAGCGCTACAGTGCCTCACTACAGTACCCGAGCTACAGTGCCGCGCTACAGTACCTGTGCACCAAGGGTTTGATTCTATGGTTCAAAGGCAACATATTGAAGGAGATTTGAACCTGTTATGAGTTTGCTTTTTTGGCTGAAGATTGTGAACAGCAGCTGCATGTTTGCAAATTAATCTGGGTATGATTGTAATAACCTGTTCTATTGAATAATGATCAAATAAATATATAGTGGAGGAGTTATTATCGCAGTTGCTTGTATTCTTTCATGTTTTTGCATTTTATTTCCTTGCAAATATTTCAAGAAAACACAAAAAAAGCAGAAAACCCTCATTAAACATCAAACACACAAAACGAAAAAATCAGCATCAGAAATAAGGGCACGAAGTGTTATTACATTGGTATCAGAGAAAATATCCTGCCATCCTAGAGGGTTGAAGGCACATGAGTAGTCATCACATCTATTTCACACGCAGTAAAGGGGAATCAGAGGCAGATTGGCAAAGAGATAATCCATTTGCAAAGGAACCTTTGTCAGATATGGGTGACAGATCAGAAGAGGGTCCACACAGGAGTGAAAGGAGAGACGAGGATCCATTAAGAAATACCAGAAGGGATGATGAAAGAGATGGTGATAGAGAAGTGAGAGAGACTTTAAGGGATTTACGGGTTGGTCAGCAGCAGGTAGCTGGTGCTCTACAGCATCTGGCAGATACACTACAGCAGTTGAACCTACATAGGAGACAACCTTAGAATCAAGATGATGATAGGAGTGTAGCAGGATCACAAAGGGTGCAGAGGACACTTTCCTGCACTGTAGATAGGCACACTCGACCGACCTTTCTTAGGGAAGAGCGGGCGGAGGAGAATATTGAGGAGGTTGAAGAACCAACCTTTGCAGATGCATATATGGCTGCACATGATGAGTGGTGGCAGCTGACACCAGAGGCACGAGAACTCATGCACTTTGATTGATTTGTTCAGTGGACTATTACAGGGCTCAACAGGGGAATAGGCCTCAGAACCAGAATAGGGACTTGAAGCATGCGGCCAACAAGATCACCCTACCTTACTTTGATGGTAGCGGCAAGGTGATAGCACAGTCTTAGATTCATCGGCTGGACACTTTCCTGACGCTTCGACCTATGTCTGAGGAAGAAGCAATCAAGTTCGCCACATTACATCTAGAGGGAGCAGCCCATGACTGGTGATATCAGGGAATGGTTACACTGCGGCATGACCGTATCACCACCTACCAAGAGTTTGTGGATAGATTGGTTGATCGCTTTGATAAAAAGGATCCTGAGGTCTATTTCAGAGACTTGGCACAACTCCGACAGACTGGCAACTTAGAGGGCTATATCAGTGACTTTCAAAAGTTGTCTGTAATGGTGACTAACATTTCGGAGAGGAGGTTGGTTGTGCTTTTCATAGAGGGGTTACTGGAGCCGTTACGTGGGTGGGTTAAGGCTTTCGATCCACCAACACTACAGGAGGCAATGAAGAAGGCAAGGAGTATGGAACTTGCAGCCCCATCCAGCAAGTTTGGATCATCAAACAAGTTTGGCACAAAGGGCTCTTCTTCCTTCAGAGATAATAAAACATTTCCCAAGAACAAAGAAAAATCTGATTTTAAGGGAGATCAAAAGGGAAAATCAGCAGCTCCATTTGATCGTGAAACATTAAATGATTTGCGGAAACGAAAGCTTTGTTTCTACTGCAAGGGTCCATATGACGCAAATCATGATTGCCGTGCTATGTGTGCTTTTTATGAAGATTCAGAATCTAAAAATTCCGACCAGCAAGCTGGTCAAGAAGAATCAAATGATGAAAAGTCAGAAAAAGAAGAGGAAAAGGAAAGGGAAATTCATCTACAAGAGGCACGAATTACTAGTATCCAGTAGGAAGGGTTTTTTCGAATGCGTGGTGTTCTAGTAGGTCAAAAGGTCATCACCCTTTTGGATACAGGTGCCAATCATAATTTTATTGATACACGCTTTGTGGAGAAGCGTGGGATCATGACTGAGGAATTTGAAGGTATAAAGGTGAAAGTGGCAGACGGATATACCCTTGAGTGCGAAAGAATGGTCAAAGATCTCCCGATGCGCCTTAATAACTATAACTTTAAGGCTGATTACTATGTGGTAAACATGGGAGACATAGATGTAGTTTTGGGGATGAGGTGGCTCCATGCTATTGGAAAATTCACTCGATCTTCGTGAAATGGAAATGAGTTTTGAGGTAGAGGGAAAGACTTGAATACTAAAAGCCATCATAGATAGCAGTTTCAGGATGTTGTCATTTAGGAGGATGGAGAGCCTCATGCGGCACAATATGGTGGATTGGGCAGCTGAATGTGTGCTAATGCCAACTCAGGAGAGGGAGCATAAAATAGAATATCATCCGGATATACAGGAGATCAGAATTAAACATGGGAAGGTTTTCAGCAACATCCCACCAGGTAGACCTCCTAATAGGGATATCAAGCATATCATAGAGCTAGAAGAGGGTGCTAAGCCCGTGATGATTACTCCGGACAGGCATCCGAAACGTCTTAAGGATGAGATAGAAAAAACCATTAAGGAGTTGCTCGCCATGGGTCACATTCGGCCGAGCAAATCACCATTTGCCTCCTCAGTGGTTTTAGTCAAGAAGAAGGATGGTACTCTTCGCATGTGCATCGACTACAGGGTTTTGAATAAGAGGACCATTAAAAACAGATACCCCATCCCACGGATCGACGAGTTGATCGACGAGCTACATGGTGCTTGTTTCTTTTCAAAAATTGACTTGCGATCTGGTTATCATCAAATTAGGGTGCGTGAGCAAGATATAGAGAAAACGGCATTTTGATGCCACTGCGGGCATTTTGAGTTTGTGGTTATGCCATTTGGGCTAACCAATGCTCCAACTACGTTCCAGGCCACAATGAACAAAATCTTCCAGTCACAGTTGAGGAGGTTTGTACTTGTATTCTTTGATGATATACTGGTATACAGTCGAACGTGGGAGGATCACCTTGTCCACTTGGATGCAATGTTGGGGATTTTGGATAGTGAGTCTTTTTATGCGAAAGAATCGAAGTGTGACCTTGGCATGACAGAATTATTATATTTGGGTCATATTATTGGTGCAGAGGGTGTGAGGATGGATCCTGACAAGATCCGAGCCATTATCGACTGGCCCACTCCAGAGAATCTCACACAATTGCGCGGATTTCTAGGGTTATGTGGTTTCTATCGCCAGTTTGTCAGCGGTTATTCGCGTCATGCAGCACCTCTCATAGACTTGATGAAGAAAGGTGCTTTCATGTGGACTCCAGAGGCATAGGAGTGCTTCATGAAATTCAAACATATTATGACCACTTCTCCTGTTCTTGCTCTGCCAGACTTCATGAAGCCATTTGAGCTTCATTGTGACGCCTCGGGTGAGGAAATTGGTGCTGTGATTATGCAGGAGAAACACCCGATTGCATTTGAGAGCAGGAAGCTCAGGGGACCGGAGAGAGGGTATAGTATTTATGATAAAGAGATGTTGGCCATAATGCACGCTTTGGCCAAATTCAGACAATATCTCATTGGCAGTAAATTTTGTATAAAAACTGACCATAATAATCTTAGACACTTCTTGGGGCAGCGAGATCTTAATGACCGCCAATAGAAATGGGTCAGTGAGCTTCAGTCGTATGACTTTGTTGTACCCAAACCAAATTTTTTTTGCTTCATCAAGGCATTTTGCATTAAAGAGTATAAACCTTGCTAAAATGATGTAAAATACAGTTTTGGGCAATATCAAGCATGGAGTTTTTGTCAATATTTTGTCAGTTAAAGTCAGTTTTATTGATCAGAACCTGAAGCAGAGACTCAGAATGGAGCATTTCACGATGGAGGAGCGTCTCATGACAGCATTTCACATTGCACATGGTCATTT
>VDFB02156758.1:0-25039 GCA_007258455.2 Sequoia sempervirens | reverse complement strand
CTTCATAGCTTTGTGGTATGAATACAGATTTAGAAAACACTGTTAAAGAAATACATACATAAGCTAACATATAGAAAATGAGAGTGGTAAGAGCATTAGTACTTGTTTTTGAGGTGAACTCTATTTTTGCATTCCAGTTTTCAATTGGGTTACAAAGTATACATTAGCTGAGAAAGGATCGATAAAAAATCACTAACTCTTTTGAGTGTATATTTTGAACTATTACAAAAAGGAAAAAAAAATGCCTTATATACAGACCGTGTCGGCCCCTTAGGGCTTACAAAATATCAGTTCTTTGAATGAAAACTATCTTAATATCTTTTGATGAATTAAATGTAGCACCCCTACGTGTCCTGGCTATGTGCGTCGGTGAAGAGCTACCCTCACATAAGCCTTCTGATATTTTGCAGCTACCGCATTTATTTGATCCATCGTGTCCTGTTTGAGCTATTTTGGGTGCGTCTTGAATGCCCTTAGCTTGCAACAGATACACATTTCTTTTCATTCCATTCATGTTCTTCAGACTGCCAACGATTCACCTGTAGCCTTCCCTGATTGGCTAAGCACACTACACACAGACTCCCGGGCAGTCAAAAACTTCTTATGTTGAATCACATATCGGTGAGACACTAATCATGTCTCCCCGATGTGATTAAATCTGCCCGCAACTGTCGGCATAACATGGAGTTATCGCTGAGAACTCCTAGCGAGCCCAAAAGATCATACCGATGTCGCCTTTGTGG
This sequence comes from Sequoia sempervirens, assembly GCA_007258455.2. NCBI lineage: Eukaryota > Viridiplantae > Streptophyta > Pinopsida > Cupressales > Cupressaceae > Sequoia > Sequoia sempervirens. The sequence goes on along the minus strand of VDFB02156758.1, from coordinate 24,296 downwards.
TCGCCAAGACAGCCATTTGTCGGTGAGACGATTTACCGAAGGCAAAACGTTACCCTGAGAACCCCCCCATTGCTTCGGCAAGAGCTTATTGATGTCACCCCGACAGCATTTCACTCCAGCGGGTTCCAGATTTTCCTTCGGCGAGACATCATTAAGTCGAGAAGACTTCATAGCGAGGCTCATTGTCTTGCCAATGCACCTTCTTTCATTGAGACCACCTTGATTCACCGGGACCTCTTGTCGACTTCTTTGCTTTTGTTGAGCTCTTCGTTTTGGGGAGACATCTTCACTTCATGGAAATGTTAGGGCGAAAACACAATACTGTACCGAAGGCAATTCATGTCGACAAGATCCCCTTAGTTCGCCAAGACATCACGTAGAAACCCCTTCATCTTGGCAAACTCCTTTTCATTTTGGAGGCTCCACTGGTCAGTGAGACCTTTTCCGATGACAGTCTCTATGTCGCCAAGACTTCTCAGTGTTGGTAGGACCTCAGGGCGATATCTTCAACTGTTGGTGAGCCCTTTTCATTTTGGTGAGGCCTCCCTTTGATTGGCAAGACCGTCTCTGTTCGCCGAGACCTCTTTCGAGCCCTTCGCCTCTTGCCGAGCTTTGATCTCGGTGAGACATTACGAGTCGGGGAGACCTTTCACTGATGGTTGCTTCTTATGCCGACAGTGCCTCAACCTTATCGTTGTCGGGGAGACTTCAATGGTCACCAAGACTATCTGCCGAAAGACAACTCACGCTGATAGGATCCCTGGTTTGAAGCACTCGGACTTAATGGAACCCTACTAGTCAGCGAGACCTCTGAAATGTCCTACCGACTTTCTCCTTAGATGATTTTCATGCCGAACCTCCCCTGGGCAGTTTCTCCCACTGAGTTCCCCGTGACCTAGCAACAGATGTAGAATTTTTGCCCTCATGTAAATGTTCCATTGGCCTCTCGAAGATCTAACATATGATTATCTTGCCTGATTTAACTGTAGGTGAAATGTAGGCAACAATTACCATTTGAGGTGTGTTCCAAAGTGATAGCATGATCCTGAGGCTTTATTTGCTCTTTTCAGAAAAGCAATAAAAGCTAGAAAATTTGTGCATGAGTTCAACTTCTCGGAGGACCTAATTAGAAATGATTTCGACTTAAATAAGCAGGAGTTGAACAAGGAGAAATGGATAGCTTATGATAAGCTATTAGATATTGTGCACAAAATGGATTGAAAAGAAGAGCCTAATGGAGAAGTATAACCCCTCTATTGAGGAGTACAGCAAGATGCAGCAGAAGAATGTTGAGTTGCAAACTGAGGTGGAAAGGTTTAAGTATAAACAGATTGGGGAGACATCAAGTGCTCTGGGGACAAGTACATTACCTTCCACAACAGGGTCAGTGCCTCCTACTTCTCCAATTTTTTCCACACCAGGGTCTCCCAGTCAGAATCCTTCTTTCACCCTTTCTCAAGAGGAAATTAATGAAGAAACAGAGTGCTTTGTTGATCCTACAAAGAAGCAACTCTTACAAAGAATTGATGAATTACAAGCAACTTTGAAAGTAAGTCAGGAGGGATCTCTTTCAAAGCAAAAGGAGATTGTTACTATAGTCTTGAGGCATTTAAAAGAAAAGTTTGATAGTAAATTTATATCTATACATTCTTTATATTCTTTGTTGTTAGATGCAATAAAGAATATTGATAGGGATCAAGAGGTAGTGATACCATTGATTGAAAATTGGATCCCTAGGGCTAGTGATTTGGATGTCATTTATAAGGCCTCAAGGTTTGACACAAATAATAGGCCCCACTCATTAAAGCCTACTCAAGTATTAGTTAAGTCATTGCAGGGTTTTCAGACCCTACCAAATGATTTGAGTAGGAAGATTAGGGAATTGGTGAAAATTTCAATGATTGGGGTAACACATTGTTACCTGATATAATTAATGAGCAAGGGAAAATTAGGTCACTCCAGCAGTGGCAGGATCAAGCAAATGAGGTCATCAATGATCAAATTAATTCAATTTGTGATGACTCTGAATATGATTTTTTGGTGAGCTGTATGGATAAAATCATTAGTACTAGCTCATTTTTGGAATCTTTTGAAAGGGATGCAAATCAAGTAGCGGTAAAATACACACCTTATAATGCCAAGGTGAATGAGGTAATTAATTTTGACTGGCCGACTGATGAAGAATACCAGAAATGGGTAACTAAGTATTTGACTGAGGAAGAGTAAAAAGAATGGACTACTAACAAGTGGCAAATCAAATGTTGCGGTTACAACAGTTCTAGTTTTGCGTTGATGGAATTCTCAGCGCAGGTTTCTTGTGGTTTTTGTTGTTGCATCAACTTTTCTCAGCTGATATGATGAACAAGAATATTCTCCAAGGTGATGGTTTTTGTAACATTTTTTTGAATATCACCAGGTGCTCCAATTAGCTAGTGACATGTGTATTTTCTGGCCCGATGCTTGTTCACTAATTCATTCTCTATAAAAAGGAGTTCAAGGCCAGAAGTACAGGTTAGCAAGCTAGATAATTTTTGTCAAGTCTAGGTGAAGTTGCAAAGCAAATTGTAAAGTCTGATGGTTTTAGAGGGAAATGAATTCTAGGTTTTGAGTCATTCTGTAATATGTTTTGAATTCATTGGGATTTAATGTTGTATGACAGTACTATCATTTGAGTTGAAATGATAAATTCAAGCTCATGTCTCTCCATTGTACATGCATATCTGAACTTTGAATGAAATAACTAAGGGTTGTTTTATCCATTTCACTGTTGTGGTGTGTATGATTCTATTTTATCTTTAATTCAAGGAATTAATTAAAATGTTTGAATAGGATTATAGGCAAATATATTTTGTATAAGGATTTGATAAGTAATATTGGGTTATGATGCATACTGATGAAGTTGTAATGCAATATTGTCAGGGATCTTATATGTCATGTATTAAATCTATCATAAACCTCTAGATGCTTATGAATTTGACTCTTGCAATGGATATATGGCAGTGATCTAAGTTGTACTTATTCGTGTAGTTCAGTATTTGTTTGTCTTTTCCTAGAGCTTGCTACAAATTGCAAATCAATGACTATCTCATACTATGGATTGTGTTTGGTCATCTCATGCTCCAGATAGTTGATATTGTCAAGGAATAGCTAATGCTATCCAATATTATCCTATCATGTTGAGCTATTAAGTGAGATTATTTGTTATTATTAATGTTGTTTATGATAATGGTGTAGAGGTTGTAAACACATTAAGGGATTACCCTCCCGGGTCCTGCAGAGCCCAAAGTGTAGGAGGCTTTTTAAAGTCCTCGTCAATTGGTCTAGGTCCTTCGAGTTGCCCTTGATTGGGATTGCCAATTCCATAAGTAGATTAGAAGACCAACCTGGTTACATTGTAAAAAATAACCAACAATATGTTTGGGTCTTTCCCTATCTTTTTGTGATCCACATTGAGAAAATTCATTTGAGAGTTGTGTTTTTGGGCCAACTGGTAATGAGCTACACATTTTATCTGTATGTGTCCTTACTGCCAACTTGGGATGGTGTGTGCTAGAATTTGTGGTATTTTGGATCACATTTGAATATGTAATAAGTTATTTTAGTCATCTCTATCTCTTGGATAGGACCGCTTTGTACCACATTGATGTTTTGTGGATAAGTTACTAGAATTAATGTTTATATTCTATTTTGGTCGACCTAATTGATGTTTTGAGATCTTGTACATATAATATAAATGGAAGATCACATATGTTGCAAGAATGTGTGTGTGGCATGAATTGAATATCAAGCAGAGAAGTGTGAAAATGTGTGGAAGATTGATCACATGTACTTTAATGCCTTAGTCAACAAAGTGTATTGTTGACATATGTTATAATTTTCTATATCTTTATGGATCCTGCTCTGAGATAATGAGTTTCATCAGGTCCTTGTATCTTTCCCTAAATTTGTGTGCTTCATCTTGCAATTCATCTCTATATCTTGTCATAAGGTAGTGTGCCTTAGCCTGCAAGTCCTTGGCAGTGAGCCTTATTGCAACTTTTGTAAGAAATGAGATTCTTATATTGAGTTAACTCTCACCATGGTTTTTTCCTCATTAGGTTTTTTATATAAATCTAGTGTTATCTTGTGCATGTGTGTTCATTGTCTTATTTTTTTATTTTTGGTGATTTGATTAAGTATTGTTGATATTTTTGAAAGTGTGAATTTGAGTTTTGTTGAAGAGTTTAAGGTTTTAAGGGTTTAAGTTTTTGAAAAGGCTAATGCACCCCCTCCCTCTCAATCTCTAGGTGTTTCTAACATTGAAACACTCCATAAGACCACTAGGCCTTCTTGTGATAGGGATTTAACACTCTCCCTCAACTTGTACTTTCCTCTTGATTCAAGAGGAGGTAGCAAAAATTCTCAACTGCTACTAGATATACTCAAAAATCTCCTTAGGAAGTGGTTTTTTGAAAATTCTGCTACTTGCTCCTTAGTCTCAACATAATCCAACTTTACCTCTTTGTCTGCAACCTTCTCTCTCAGAAAATGATTCTTAATTGCAATATGACTTTTCATTGAGAGCATAACTAGATTCTTTGAAATTTTTATAACACTAGTATTGTCACAAAGAATGGTAATATGGGTTTATCAAATTCTATCATCATCTCCTTCAAATTTTTCTTCATCTACAATATCTCAGTGCAACATGAAGTTGGTACAATATACTATGCCTCTATTGTAGATAAGGATACTTAATGGGAATGGGTTTATCAAATTCTATCATCTCCTTCAATTTTTTCTTCATCTACAATATCTTAGTGCAACATGAAGTTTCTACAATATAATTTGCCTCTACTATAGATAAGAATACCTAATATTGCTTCTTGCTTAGCTAGGATGCAAGATTGTTACCAAGAAAGAAAGCTCCACCACTTGTACTCTATTGATCATATATGCTTCCTTCCCAATCTACATAGGTATATGCAATCAAAGTAAAGTTTTCACACTTAGGATACCATAAACCAAAATCTATTTGGCCTTCAAATATCTAAATATCCTCTTTATTTCGTTGACATGATTTTCCTTAGGTGTTGCCTAAAATATAGCTATAATCCCAATTGCCTACATTATATCTAGTCTATATGTAGTTATATACAACAAACTACCAATCATGAATCTATACAAGGTCTAGTCTATCGGAGTAGATTCATCATCTTTACTCAGTTTACACCTGGTACTGATTTGCATTCATCCATCTTGAACTTCCTTAACATTTATTTTATATAATTTTTTTGACAAAAGAATATGCCTTTGTCTGACTGAGAAATATGTAAACCAAGAAAGAAAGATAGTTCACCAAGCATTAAAATTTCAAACACATTTTGCATTGCATCCCAGAACTCCTTACACATGGTATCATTGCTTCTGCCAAAGAATGCATCTACATAAACAAAAACAATCAACAATTGATCTTCTTCTAATTTTATGTATATATTTCTATCTGCACTACCTCTCTGAAAACCTTATTGTTGTAGATGTAGACACCGAAATCTGGTTTAGGCCTGCGACTTCCATATTCTTCATAATTCGTATTCTTCATGGTCATGATTAAATAATGTCAATTATTTAATTATTCTCTATAGTCTTCATTTCTTCTATTGATTAAATATTCTTAATTATTTAATTAATTCATCTTCTTTTATTTCTTCTATTAATTAAATAATCTTAATTATTTAATTAATTTACATTTTTCTTTATTCTATCTGATTAATTAAATAAAGCTTTTTATTTAATTATGTTACTAATTAACTTGTATAAGTCTTGTCAAATTAAATAAATTCTTATTTAATTTACTCTTTATCATATTTCAACTATAATTAAATAAATTCATTATTTATTTTATTCATTTAAATCCTTCATCATTTAATTAAATAAATCTTATTTATTTAATTATTCTTCGAATATTGGTCTTGAATTAAATGAATTATTTAATTCATTAATTTTTAAACATTCCTCTATATTTTAGATAATTATGTGAGTTATCTAAGTATTCACTTTTCGACTCGACATCTATTTTATCATTCGGTTAATCTTTGATTTAGGTGAAATGTAGTCGATAATCTCTTCAGATCAAGTCAATGTCGGTTCTAACTCAATTTAGTGTACATGCTTATTAATTAAATATTCTTATTTAATTATTAAATGTTAATACGTGCATTCAATAGAGAACATAATCAATCTTCATCTTTGTCATGCAAAGATATTTCTTATGTTTTCGAGATGCGGTGAAGATTAAATCATTTATTTAATCTTTAATTCTATTTCTAATTAGATCACTCATGTCATCACATCAGTTATCGGAATGCATGTCTAATCGAGTCAATCTCAACCATCCGTTGATCTTTCGATCTTGGCTGTCGTTCGAATAATCAATTTTCTATAAATTGATTTGTCATTCTTCATTCCAATCTCTCTCGCGAATTTTATAACTTTTGAAAGCACTTTGTCTTGAATCTTCGATATTTTGCTAATCACTATCTTAGACTATACTTGCACGAACTTGAAAATCTGAGGGCAATTATACTACACAAGCAAAATGGAGAAGGGCAATCGAGATGAATCATGGAAATGCTTAACGAATGAATTTTAATTTTAGATTTTAGTATTGTGTGAATGTGTGCTTCTAATGATCTTCTTTGTTGTCTATTGTGCAAAGCTTTTATTTGGCGTTACATTTGGTGAACCCGACGTGAAGACACCATCTTCGCGAATCCGTAGATCTTTTAATTTTGGTTTTTGCAGATTTTTCGTACGAAACGACGCATTTGACAATTCCTGAACCGCAATTGATTTCCCGAGCCGCAACTGAAACAAAAATGACGCATTTGACTGGTAACGAAGCGACGCAATTGACTGGTAAAATTTTATTTCTGCTTTCGACAATCTGGAATTTTTAATTGATTTTCGTGTTACTGATATTTGATTTTCAGCATGTGGCCATTTGGAGTTAACAAGCTTTTGCAGGACGATTGACGAAGACAATATTGAAAATTACTAATGAGATCTTCTACAGGACACTTGTCGAAGACCCTAGTTTTGAAACAGATTGTTTGGTAGCGTAGCAAATCTTTCGTTTGGTTAAAATTAACAAGTGTCTATTGTGTTTGGTGCGAAAGCACAAGTCTAGTTACCCTTACGACTTGGTATATCAAAGTATCCTCTCCCCTTGTGCATCCGTGTGATCCTGGGTGTAAGAGAAACGGTTACCAACTCTAGAACTTGGGCCTGTTCTGGTGGGAAAAAGTACTCACCCCAGGACGACTCAGACCGGTAGCACCCTGAACCCAAGGGACTTCTAGCCGGTATATAAAAGTGGGTTCTTGGGGAAACCCCAAGAATCACGAGTGTGGTTTCGGCGAGATGGATCGAAAGGGGACTTCGCGTCATTATGGATCACACCCACGGCGGAATGCCGAATTAAATACCCTTTGTTGTAGAAACCAACCTTCGTGGCCGTTGGTAGTCGCGAGAGAGTATCATGCGAAGATACTCACTATTGATCCCCTTGAGTAGAGATAGTAATTCTTGGGAGGTCATTACCCAAAGAATTGAGATTGGTGTGCTCGAAAGACGTTAATGAGAGGTGGAGCCAATGCCACCAAATTCCTAAGCTATCCGCTCTCGAGAAGGAAAGGTGTTCATCACCAATCTGGGGTATAATAGGTGGGCTATACCAAGTATACAAACCCTAGGCCTTTGGCCTATTAGGATGTACTTGTCTGTTATCACTTTAAACGTTCTTTGAGTCCAAAATTGAAACTGAAAACACTTTGTCTTACGATTGTCTTTGATTGTCAGAATTTGATCACAGAAAACAGAGTCAGTTTAAATTTCATGTCACTGAAAATTCACAGAGCGTCGCAACTATTCATCAGAAACTCACATCTGATTTTTAGAGTTGCATCTGTTAAATTTAGAGTCGCATCTGTCATTGTCAGTCGCATCTGTTAATATTGAGTCGCATCTGTCATTTTGGCTCGCATTTGCTTTGGAAAAACCGCATGCGTTATATTCTGAGTCGCATGTGTCAGTTAGAGTCGCATCTAGTAATTTTGAGTTGCATCTGTCAGTTTAGACCACAACTGTTAAACTTGAACCGCATCTGTTAAATCCTGAGACGCATCTGTCTGATTATCAGAAAACCAGAATTCACAATCACTGTCCAATCAACACGGTTATACTAGTTTCAGTTGTCTTCACACAAATAGTCTTTGAAACAAAAACCTGAAACGATTTGCTCAATTTTGCATCCTTTAGGTTCATTTAGTCGTTACCATAGTTGTCTTTAGTTAGAGTTTAGCTTCATCTTAGGGTACATATCACCTTTGCATTAGACTTCTAGAAAGGTCACCTTTACAGACTTTAGGATTGATTTACCATCTACACTCTAAAAATGTCATAGTGTCAACAAAATTTGTCATTGAACCTAGTCCTATCATCTTATACTTTGTCCTACAGAGAGTCATCCTAGCTCATCAGTCTAGTTAGGAAACTCAACTTGTCTTTTATCCTCGTCCTACATTGGTTCCTTGACTTAACTAAATTGACACCTTGGTTTGACTTTAGGCAGTTGGTCCCTTCATCTTAGGTTTATAGAATTGATCACTTTAGGGTCTTGCTTAGACTTTGCATCTTTAGAGTCTAGACTAGTGTCATCCTAGGACATTCATTATTTGCATACGAAAATCCCAAAAACATAGACTAGAGTCATACAGTTTGTAGATATAGTCTTGCATATCCCGCATATTGAGCTTGTCTTACATGGTTGAAACTAGGTCTAAGAGAAGAGAGAGAGAAAACATGTCAAACCCAAACGAGTTCATCAATCCATTTTCTTCAAAACCTCATAAGACTTTATTGGACAAATTTACCACTAGAAACACTCAAGGACATATTGCAGTAGAAGACATAGAGGCTATCGCACAGGACCCTGAGTTTGCCTCTTTTGTAGATGAGTACCTAGCAAATGATCGTCAATGGTTTTTAGGAAAATTGCTAGCTGAAGGTGCTACCTTACCTCCAGGATTTGACATTAGCACCTTACAAACTCAACCTACACAAGGGACAAATACCATGACTGCTAGTACTACTATACCTCAGGTCAGCATGACTATGTCGTCTAGCACATCTACACAGAGTACAACAGTCCATAAGTCCCCATTTGGTACATCTAGCATGACATCGGGATTTAATTTCACTACAGGGGCATCATCATCCACTCCCACTGGTCCTCTTATTGGGAGTAAAAGACCTAAAACCTCAGCCCATACCTCATATGTCGGTGTCACAAGTACACAATCAACAACCATACCTACTGCTAGTATCATGGGTACCTTACCATAGTCGATGGCATACCTAGTGCTCAAATCACTAGTACTATACCAAGGATTACACAAACAGGGGGCATTCCCTCCTTCCAATATGGCAATCAAAATCCACTCTTCCAGACTAGCAGTCAGAATCCACTTACATCTATTCCGAATCAGAACCCTTTTTCACAGATTGGTAGTCAGAATCCGTCCACGCAGATTCCAAGTCAAAACCAATTTATGTCGATTCTGAATCAGAACCCTTTTTCACAGATTGGTAGTCAGAATCTGTCCACACAGATTCCAAGTCAAAACCAATTCACATCGATTTTGAATCAGAATCCCTTTTCACAGTGTGGTGCTCAGAATCCATTTACACAGAACCCAGGTCAACACCAATTTATGCAGATACCAGACTAGAATACATTTACCAACATTCTGAATCCAAATCCACCTCAGATGCCAATGTTCAATCAAAACCCATCACGAGACTTTGGATTTCAGAATACATACATGGATCCGCATAATCCTCCTAGCACATCTTTGACCCAAGTTGATGTCCTACAAACACAAATGCACGCATTGCAAACACAAATGGATAACATGTCGGTGTCAACTAAGAAATCATTTTCAACAAAGGACATATGCCCATTCCCCTTCGATAGATCATTGTACATGACACCTTTCCCTCATGGATATGTCATACCGAATCTTCCTAAGTACAATGGCAAACGCAATCCAGTAGAACATATCAGGGAATTTTCTACCATATGCATAGATGTCGCTTATGACCCCACGTATCTTATGAGGCTATTTCCAAGAAGTCTTGTAGGAATTGCACTAGAGTGGTTTTCAGGTCTAGATTCTGGCATTAGATCTTGGGGTGAACTAGTTGAGAAATTTGTGGAGCAATTCTCCTTCAACATTGACACAAGATAAATATAGCAACCTTGTGCCACACAACGCAAGACGAAGGTGAAACATTCATTGCTTTCTTCAGAGATGGAGAACTATTGCTAGTAGGTTTCCTGTGGAAATACCCAAAAAACAAAAGGTTACAATGTTTCAAGAAAACCTTCATCCAAAACTCAGAGTAACTTAAGGGTACATTGTTGCATATCTTTTTCAAAACTAGTGGAAAAAGGGGTGATAATAGAGAAGGATCATTGAAAAGGGTGAAATCAAAATGACAACATCCAATAGAAACCCAATCGTACAAAACACCCCCACTGACAGAAACAAATTCTGGTCTCGCAACAAAAATGTCACCAATGATGGGGTGGTTGATGCTAAAACACTACAAGCAAGACCCCTCCTCACATTACAAGGACCTCATACTTTTTCCAACATGCTTAATGTTGTCAATCAACCTCCTAACACGGTCTCAAATACTCAACGTCCACAACCAAGGAGATTTCAAAAACGTGAGTTCACTCCCTTAGGGGAACCCATTGAGTCGGTGTTCAAACAACTGTTACAACACAACCTCATACAGTTGCAGGAACCAAGACAATACGATCCAGGACAGTTTAAACCAGCTTGGTGGGATGACAATGCCTTTTATGATTATCATAGGACTAAGGGACATAACCTACAAAACTGTCGACAACTGAAGAATATCATACAGGATCTTGTTGATAGGAGAATTATTGAGGTTAGTGGACAAAAACAAAAGACATCCAACACTGATCATCAAGTCTTTTCAGACCCACTACATGACCATGGGAAAGGAACTGTCCCCAGTTCGAGTACTAAGACCAATATGTCAGCCAATTATGCGAGTATCAAACATGATTATGATAGTAGCAAAATCATTCATTGCCTTCGCGCCGCTGATCAAAACATCAATACCATTACTATCAATGCTAATCTTGAGTGTGCAGTCAATACTCGTCGTACTAAGTTTACTATCCCAGGCCCTCTGTCACAGCAAACACCTCAACCTTCCAAGTTACAATATAACCTACTTGACCAATTAGGGAAGACCTCAGCCCAAATCTCAATCTTGGAATTGTTGCGCATTTCCCCAGAGCATCAGTCTATCCTGATAAGGCTTTACAGAACACCACGGTCCCTAATGACCTTGATGTCAATCATTTCCCAGAAATGGTGGGCTACTTGACCAATAATCATCATGCCACATTTTCGAACAAGACTATGCCCTGAACAAGACGAATCACAATGACCCTTTACATCTAGAAGTCCTTGTTGATGACACCAAAGTTAGGCGAGTTTTGGTAGACGGAGGGGGTTAAATCTATGCACTTTAAAACTAATTAAGGCATTAGGTATCTCAGAAGCATGCGTCGACACCACTAAGAGTATTGTCATTAAGGCTTATGATGATGAAGAACAAAATCAAAGGGGGTGGTAACACTTCCTATCAGAATTGGTCCTGCGGTAATGGAGACAAAGTTCCAGGTCTTGATCTCACCCTCCCTTATAACCTTCGCTAGGTAGACCATGGATTCATGCCATGAAGGCGGTCCCTTCCACATATCATCAGTGTCTTAAATTCCCTTACAATGGCACCCGAAATAACTATAGATGGTGATCCCGATCCTTTCCAGTATTGCACCAATCTCAAGGAGATCCCTCAATGTCAAGTGCCAGTTAATCAAGAGGCCTCACCATCTAATCCATCTTCTTATGTTGACCCGTCCACACTCACTCGAACATCTGTTTCACCCTCACTTCCTACCACTCCTAGGGTCGAGATCCAAGACAAGGGTTGTGGAGAGTATTACATGAAGACTTCTTATTGTGTTAGCCATTTGGTTCCTCCTAAGTCATATGGTTTACCTATAATAGGTAGGGGACAATCTATGATCACTATACATGTTCCCCCCACAACAATTTTCACTAAATGGGGTGAATTAAGCAAAGAAGTTGTAGATGCAGAAGATGTCACTCCCTGGTTGTATAAGGAAGATAATCACGAACCCCTTTTACTTGCTCATATTCCTACAAATCTATATGGAAAGGGTTTCAAAATCATGCAAAGCAAAGGATATGATGGACAAAGTGGTTTAGGTTTAAACCAAGATGGCAAAATTGAACCAATACTTGTTTCTCAGTGGCCAAAAGGAGTAGGGCTAGGGTTTCAACCGATTCAGATTGGCGTTCCTAGTACTCCATTACCCTTACTTGAGGAAGTACGTGCTTCAGAAGATATTAAGACATCTCACGAACCAGTAGACCAATATCATCGAGACTCCCCCGATTCTAACGATTATGAGTGGGATTCCTTATCCTCTACTTCTTCCATGGACCTTGACAAATTATTTGGAGAACTTGACTTGATGTTAAGTTCCTCACCAAATCCTTTAAATTCCTGTCCACCAAAGAAAATGACAAAAGAGGAATGGTTTAAACACTACTATTGGGAATCACTTGATCCTACCTCTTGGCAACCTAAGCCACCTATTTCTGATAGTCAAACCTTGGCATTAGGCCCACCTATTCATCTACCTCGACCCAAACCCCAGAGCAAAATGGACCTGGTACAAGATTTTTGTAATCACATGAATAATTCAATCTTTACCTTGACCCCATTAGACTTTGATAACTCCGACGATGACATGCCCTTAGTTTATCCCCAACTCATAGATTGGGATCAACAAGATACACCCGTCTTAGACATTTTTGAGAACGACGAAGCAATTGCTGAGTTCCTGGGATTACAAGAAGGCATACCTAACGGAGATCATAAAGTTGGTTTTACCATTGACTTGGACAATAAAGCATATTTTGGGGAATCTGTTCAACCCTCCATTCGCAAAAATGAGAAAAAGAATAAACAAAATAAAAAAGATGAGTCTCTAGGTGAAAACCGAAAGGCACCTTTAGACAATGAAAAAGTAAAAAGAAAGGACGCATCCGAAGGTGAAAACCTTTCTGAGGCACCTAAGGATGGAGGTTTGAACATTCTCCCCGTTGCACAGGAAAAGTCACCCATGCTCGTTGAAGAATCAGTAGAAGTCAACATAGGCACAAAAGAGAATCCTCGATTGATTTATTTGGCAGCATCATTGACAACACAAGAGAAATCAGAGTTCCACGACTTCTTTGAACAGAGACAGATAAATTTTGCTTGGTCATATGCTGACATGCCTGGGTTAGATCCTGAACTTGTTCTGCATCACTTTCCTTTACAACCAGGTGCCAAACCAGTAAAACAGAAGTTGAGAAAAATGCATCCACAAATTGCTTTATTAGTCAAGGCAGAACTCAAGAAACTGTTAGATGTTGGTTTTATAAGATCAATCGACTATGCCGATTGGATCTCCAACCTTGTACCAGTCACTAAACCAACTGGGGGCATCCGCATCTGCACTGATTTTAGAGATATCAACAAAGCTTGTCCTAAAGATGATTTCCCTTTGCCTAATATAGACATGATAGTTGACATGACAGCAGGATATGAGATGTCCCTTATGGATGGATTTTCAGGATATAACCAGATCAAAATTGCAACTGAAGATCAACCTAAGATAGCCTTCACTTGTCCTTGGGGAACGCATTGCTGGAATGTTATGCCCTTCGGACTCAAGAATGCAGGAGCAACCTATCAGTGTGCCATGACTACTATCTTTCATGATCTAGTGCATACTTGTATGGAGGATTATTTCGATGACCTTATTGTAAAATCCAAGACAAGGGCAGAACATTTACAGGTTTTAGACAAGATATTTCAGAGGTTGGAGAAGTATAATGTGAGACTCAATCCAAAGAAATGTGTGTCTGGAGTCAAGTCAGGAAAGTTGTTAGGTTATATCATTTCTAGATGAGGCATTGAAGTAGATCCTGCTAAGGTGAAAGCAATCATGGACATGCCACCACCCAACAATCTTAGTCAACTAAGGACATTACAGGGAAGGTTGCAATCTATCAGAAGATTTATAGTGCAGCTAGCAGACAAGACACATCCTTTTCAACATCTACTTAAGAAAGGAGTACCCTTTGCATGGACACCTAGGTGTGAAGAGGCTTTTCAACTGGTTAAAGAATATTTACTTACACCACCTGTTTTAATGCCACCTGTTGAAGGAAGGCCGTTGATTCTTTATATCACAGCAACCCATTCATCACTCGGGGCATTGCTTGCACAGAATGACGATGAAGGTCATACGAAAAGGCGATCTATTATATCGGCCGGACTTTGGTTGGTTATAGGCTCAACTATAGTAACATTGAGCGTGCACGATAACTACTTGTTGGTATTTGCTACCCAAAAGCGAGGCACTACATGCTAAACCATCAAACAATGTTGATTACTAAAATAAGGCCCTCTGAAATATCTTCTCAGCAAGGCAGCATTAACGGGGCGACTGGCCAAATGGGTTATGATACTTAGTGAGTATGATATCCAGTATGTAGAAAGAAAAGCTATTAAAGGACAGGTCATTTCTGATCAGTTAGATGACGCACCCATACAGGAAGATCACCCATTATTTGCAGACTTTCCTGATGAGTTCATATTCACATTTGACACAAACATAACATGGAAACTGTATTTTGATGGCTCACATACAAATCATGGTTCAGGGGTTGGTATATTGTTTATCACACCACAGGGTGATTCCATCCCTAAGTCATTCAGGATTGCATTTCCATGTACTAACAACATGGCCGAATATGAAGCTTTAGTGACAGGTTTACGCATGGCAATCAAGTGGAAAATCAAGAACCTACAGGTATATGGCGATTCTCAACTAGTAATCAAACAAGTAAATGATGATTATGAGACTAAGGATGAGAAGCTTACTCCATACAAGCGCATGGCTGATAGCTTTAAAGAGTACTTTGACAAAGTCAAATTTCATCAAATACCTTGGGTTTTAAACAGGGCAGCAGACGCTATGGCTACAATTGCATCACTTCTTGACATTCCTAACAATGTGCCTAAGTTTGAGTTCTTGGTGGAACAGCTTTTGGTCCCAGCCTATGATATCCCATATTCTGAAATGGTGTGTGACATCGTTGGTCCTGATTCCCCATGGTACAAAGAAATCTATGATTACCTTCATGTCGAAGTCATACCCACTGGCCTATCAAATAACCAACGTAGAACATTCCTCCGCAAGTCAGCCAAATACACCATCGTCGGAGACACCCTATATAGACGTGCCTTAGATAATACCCTCTTGAGATGTCTTGATTCTCTCTTTTGAGCAAAAGCAACCTTGCATGGGGTGCATGAGGGTATATGTGGTTCCCATTCATGGTCCCTACCTTAGCGAAGAAAGATTATGAAGGCCCCGGGTTATTATTGGCCTACTATGGAAAGACTCATATGTCTTTGTAACAAAAATGCAGCCAATGCCAAGTTCATGGAATTTGATACATGCCCGGCCACGGAGCTTCGTCCTATCCATTTTGGCCCTTTGCCCAATGGGGACTTCGACCTCATAGGTAAGATCCACGGAGCATCATCTAATGGACCTGAAGTTCATTATCGCTGCCATGAGTACTTTACAGAGAGTGGATTGAGCTCATTCTATGACATACATTACCCGGCCACCACGATGATTTCTAGATGTATCACGAACTTCTATATCGTAATGTCGATATATGGTGTCCCTCGATCCATAATCGATGGTGGCCATTTAAGAACCAAAGTTTGTCACTTGTGTGATGAATTTCATGAAAATCAACATCACTTTCCTCCATACTACCCACAAGGTAGCAGTAGCGGGCGTCTAACAAGACATTATTAAATTCTCAAGAATCGTAATGATGTTGATGCATTGGTAGCATTCTGACTTAACCACGCCTTATAGGCTTATGGCTGAAATATCGTACTCCCATGGTGCTACCATATTCGCGATGTTTGGGTGCAAAGCCATTTTTTCCTATTGAAGTCGAGATTCCTTCCCTAAAATTATCCTAAAGGGGCACATTGATGATGAAGTCTGCGTGTCGAGACTCCATGAGCTGGAATTTTTAGATGGCCGGGCATAAGGCGCTAGACCATCTTCAAGCATGCAGTCGTCTTCATCGTGGCTATAGGAGGGTCTTGAGCGAAACTTTGACATTGGTGACACGGTTTAATGAAAGAAGCCTAGAATCAAAAGCCGAAAAGAGACAAACTAGGAAAGTTTGAACCTAATTGGTTAGGACCTTATATTGTCACAGAAGCTTTTGGATCAGGAGCGTATCAACTCTCTACTCCTGAAGGGGAACCATTTCCTCACCAATCAATAGTATGCATCTGAAGAAGTTCTACGCATAGCTTCTGGGAGCCTTTGTCTCAATTAGCAAAAATACAAAAAAAATCAGAAAATCACAAAAAAATTGTTATCGAGGTGAAAACCTGGCAAACAGGCGTCTTGGTAACACCAAAAAAAAAAAATTAGATAATCTGGAATATAGTAAAGACAAATCATTCATCCAATAGTGAAAACCACTTCGGTGGCACTTTGGATAGGTACCATGGTGAAAACCTGGCAAACAGGCGCCATGTGTACTCAACTCTGCTCCTTTGTCTACTATTATTCTAATCTACCCTGTACATAATCCTTATCCTTGTACATAGTCCCTATCATTGTATATAGTCCTTATCCCTGTACATACTACCTATCCCTGTACATATCCCTTATCTTTCGTATCCATCGCTCGTATAAACCATTCATAATAAGTGGTAGTCTTTCCCATAACCTGAAACGATTGACATCGAGTGCATTTCATATCCCTCGTTTTACCCTATTCATAATCAATTGGTCTTATATACTCGATTGGGGGCAGACACTTGACCTGTGTCATATTGGTTCTTACATTGGCTATGTTGAAGACATAAAACCATAGAAAAATCCAAAAATATAGCAAAATGACTTGAGAAAACACAAAAACATCAGAAAACTTCAAAAAGACAAAAAAAATCAAAACATTTTGAAAAATCCAAAAAAAAGAGTCAGAGTCAGTCGCACTTGTCAATCTTTGTCGTTTGTCGAACTACGTTGCCTCTGCGATTGGACGTAGGCAAGGCCATCTGCCGATGTGCCCCCGAGGCATTAGGTCAGTCTGTTTAGGTTTTTCTGTATAAAGTCATGAGTCAATCCATATGTCTATATGACAAGGTCATTGGTTGTGTCGAACTACAAGGTCTCTGCGTGTATAACGTAGGCAAGGCCATCAATCGATGAGCCCTCGAGGCCACACTAGGTCAGTCCATTAGGGTTCGTCGCATTCACTTTCACACACATCTTTTATTTGTAGTCAGTCTTGTTGGTCAAGTCAATTCGAACTACGAGGTCTCTGCGTGTATAACGTAGGCAAGGCCATCAATCGATGAGCCCCCGAGGCCGCACTAGGTTAGTCCTTTAGGGTTTGTTGTCACACACAGTCAATTGTCCACGCATCATCTCAAGTCATGCCTCAATCTGGTGAACAAGTTAGCAATGTCTCTAAGTCAAATCAAACAACTGGCCAAATAAAACAATTCAAAACAGATCAACCAACAGTCTGCTACAGGATGTGTCCTTCTTGGAAACAGACGTTATCAAAACAATCAACCTATGTCTTATACAGGATGAGTCCTTCCTGCATAATCGATAAGGTCAAACATAGCCTTATACAGGTTATCACATCAACGGTATCTGACTCAGCATCTTATACGATACATGTCTTTCTGAAACCAGGCTTTGTCATGCCTTATACAGATAGTCATAACATCGAAACCAGACTCACAGTCTTATCCAGTATGTGTATCTCCTGCAATCAAGCTCTATCAATCAACAAATCAAACAAACAAATCATATTTTGGCAAATATTTTACTGGCTTTTTTACTTTATGGCTTATTTATCTTATCATTTACCTTGAATTGATGACTAGGAATTATGTTACTAGCTTTCTCAAGGATGTCCCATGAAGGATTTAGAGAAGCAACGATGTATCAGAATTCTATTTGCTTTGACTCTTGTCTGTAAACTGTCTTTTAACTTTGATTGTTGAGTCATGTTACTAGTTTCCTCAAGGATGTCCCATGAAGGATTTAGAGGAGCGATGACGTTTCATGACCCGTCTTTTACTTTGTTTGCTGTCTGTGGTTTGTCCTAACAAAAAGACTGGGGCAACTTGTGCCCTTAGTATGAGTTAATGACAATCCTTGTCTGCGATTGTCTGTTATTAGCAAGTGGATGACCTTGCACACCTTGATCTATGTCATATCATGGTGTTTTTCTCCATTTGTATTAGTCCCGCCCAATGATGATAAAGTGCAATACCTTTTGTGATACGGAAAAATATCAAAGATTCCTAATACTAACATCTATCTTCTATCTTTCATTCTTTGTCGATCTTTCTTTCCGCACTAACAGTTCTTCTTTCTTGCATTATGACGAAGTCCTGTGACACAAAACGGTGTATATCATCCTGCATCAACATAGATGTTAGAAACATTCATACATATAGGCATAGTTCATATCTAGATCATCATGGCATAATAGACAATACTCATTAAAAACAATACATATTATAAGCATTTCATGTACAAAGCAACTGTAAATACGGGCATCACATTACATTTGTATCACATCACATGTCATCTACATCATACATATAACATCACATTGCATCTCATAATCATATACGATCATACATCATATAGAACCATACATCACATAGAACCAAAATTATCTCATTAGCTGCATAAACATCATAAAATACATATACTCATCTATCACATAAGCATGTCATATAAACATCACACGTATAAATAAAAATAAATATTGCATAACCAGTACATAGAAATGCATATCATGAGAATCGTCGCCAAAATCATATATATATATATATATATATATCGCTCAAATGTGTCACCTCACAATTTCATAATGTCTCAATAATACATGGAAGCCCGCAGGCTATAAGATCAAAATACAGTGTCTCAAATGAATCTCAAGCAATATCTCTATCCTGAACTGCCACTGCCATCATGTCGGGAGTGTGTGGGAGAATGATGTTGGGAACCCGCTGATCTCTGAGCTGTGGGAGGTCTGTCATATGGCCCTGCTCTACGTGGCTGATCCACCCCCTCTGTGCTAACTGTCCGCGTGTGGGTCCTAGTCTGAGACCTGCTACTGTGTGCCGCTGAAAAACTGGGAGCCCGTCTCTCTAGGGGAACCTCCACCTCATATAGGTCCCGATAGTATCTCTCCCTCTCTCCAGCTCTGACTAGCTCTCTAGCGAATGCAGCTGATGGTCCTGTACATAATGCTCTAAGCTCTGTGAACCGCTGCTCAGTCTCTTGCCGCCGAGCTATGGCCCAATCCCTATCCATCAAAGCTCTGTCTCTCTCCACCTGATAGGCATCCCTCTCAGCCATCAATACTCTCATCTGATCCTCCAAGGAGGCAACCTGGGCTCGCAATGTATCCATGTCTGGATCCTTCGCCCCTCTATCATCATGTCTGGCCCTGTCTATCCCATCCTCCTCCTCATCAAGCTCCTCCAGGATCTAATCTCGGATCTCTCTCTCTCGTGATCATCATCCTCATCATCGTCCTCCTACTAGGCACCTAGCAACCCAAGGGCATCAACCTCTGCCTCCTCTCCAACTGCCTCCTCAGCACCTCCCTCCTCTCTGCCTGCCTCCTCGGCACCTACCTCCGCCTCTACTGGGATATCTGGGATGTCTGGGATAACAGCCTCTGCTGGCTGCTCCTCCTCACCACCTCTGGCCACATCTAGCATAGCCACATCCTCCTCTCCTCCCCTCTCCTCCCGGATCGGTGACAAGGCTGGTCCTCGTCCCCGTCGACCACACCTCCCTCTCCTACATCCACGTCAGCCACCTCTTCCATCATCCCCTCCATCACCACGGCCTCCCCTGCCTCCTCGGCCTCTCCCTCTGCCTCGTCTGCCTCGTGGACCTGTACCATGCCGCTCTACCGGTGCTGGCTGCCTTGGATCTATCATGGGAATTAGCCTGTGTACTACCCACCACTGATCATAAGCTGGAGTGGTCCCTAGATCTGTTGGTTCGTCCCTCCATCTCCATGGAAGTGCATGTAAACCATCAATATCTACCTCCACAGTGGCGACTGGAATCTCTGGCCCCCATAGCAGGACCTCTCGTGATGACCGAGCAAACTCTGCTCTCCCTCGAGGTACATCTTGTACCTCTCCAAACTATCTCAATACCCGGTTTGGCAACTGCCGCTCTATAATGTGCATATGGGACACTGTCCGTCCCACCAAATATTGTGTCTGTCTACAAAATGGCAGGTGCTCGTCCTCATCTGACCACTGCTTGCAGCCTAGGTACGGTCTCCATGTAAACTCCTGCATGGTGTTTATAGCATGTCTAAAGTAGCCTATGTCCCCAATATGATGCTGTGTGGTTGCCCCCGCATAATGGAAGGAAAATGGAGCTCCGTGAGGTACGTCTACTGTAACAGGGGGTCTGAAAATAGTGATATGCTCCCATGCCCATATCATCAGAAGCGTGGTACCGCAGCTCATCGACTGTGCCTCTCTATAGGCAATGTCATGCAAGTGGAAGTACAACATCCCTAGCACACAGGAACCCCAAGCATATACAACTCGGCGCTCGAGCATGCCCACTAACATCTCCCCCCATCCCACGGGAAATCCATGACCTCGGCGGTCAGGCAGTACTATACCGCCTATCAATGTCGCTACTAGACAGTCTAACTGTCTATACCTTTGAGCCAATACCCGCCACCTAATCTCATAGTCATCAACCCCTAGCTGTCTAACATCGGCATGGGGGTAATATCTACACATCTCAGCAATCCCCCTCTGAGTATTATAGACCACCCGTGTCCCTCTAATAGGCAGTCTCAGTATCCTATATACATCCTCTAATGTCACCGTGGCCTCTCCAGTCGGTAGGTGGAAGGATGATGTCTCAGAGTGCCACCTCTCACATAACGTTGTCAATAATCCCCGATTTGCCCGAATTTGGGGCATATCGGTCACATGCAACAAACCCAAATGCCATAGAGTTCATCACTCGGCCGGCCGCAAACTGTCTCTGAATCGAAACGTCGTGGGTCTCGACTCCCGTGTATAAATAGGGTCTAATACAACATGCAACAACATTATACATGCCTCATGTTAGCCGGAATCATCTATCTTAGGGCGAAATGACTGTTTTAACATAAAATGCAAATGCGTCGTTATTTTGCACATGCGTCATTCTTTTACACATGCGTCGCTTTTTCACAAATGTGGTTCACAAATTCTATATGCGTCATTATTAAACAAATGCAGCTCATATTATT
The DNA here is from genome assembly GCA_007258455.2 of Sequoia sempervirens. Lineage (NCBI taxonomy): Eukaryota > Viridiplantae > Streptophyta > Pinopsida > Cupressales > Cupressaceae > Sequoia > Sequoia sempervirens. The sequence continues at coordinate 2,697 of VDFB02156758.1, read as the reverse complement.
CAAATACGTCACAAAACCACCATTTGCGTTGCAAAACATCAATTGCGTTTCTAAATACACATATGCAGCTATACATATGCAAATGCGTTTCATAAATTCAAATGCGTATCCAAATAAACAAATGTGTTTATCCGCTAAAACCTACTCTAACCGACCGGCATTAAAATTCAAATGTGGTTTTTCGCATACATATGTGTCATTCGCGCATACATATGCGGTGCAAAATTAAAAACGACGCATAACTTAAAATGCATTAAATGTCTTAAAATGCGTGCAAATGGAAAATTTTCAAAAGGCAAGTTTTAGGTCCATACCAGGGGGTCCGCGTCGGCTGGTCTCTGGTATGTCCAGATCCTGTATGCGCAGTGATGGGTGGGTGGAACTGGAGACATCGTCGCTATCAATCCAAAGCAAATTTTAATATCTCTAAGCTAGGTGGGTGCAAATGAATAATTTTTCACCCCAATTCAAATATATACCTAGGGCTTAGGTGGCATTTCTTTCCTACTGGCCATGTAAACTTCCATTTTCCATCATCCCGTACCCGTCCCTCCCATTTCCGAACCCAATTCCGTCAACTGCATTGCATTTCTGCCTATCTACTGGACTAATCGGGAGCATTTCCAAATTTTTCTGAACATTTCAGAAATTTGTCAATTTTCCCGAGGGGGCATACCTTCACCTGTTTTAATCTGGAGCATGACTGGGGCATATTTTTATCGACTTTCTTTGACACAACGCTGAAACGACATTGTATCAAAGAGGGGCAAATGTAGACACCGAAATCTGGTTTAAGCCTGTGACTTCCATATTCTGCATAATTCGTATTATTCATGGTCATGATTAAATAATGTAAATTATTTAATTATACATCTTAACATTAATTCTTCTATTAATTAAAACATTCTTACACTATTTAATTAATCCATCTCTTTATTTCTTCTATTAATTAAATAATCTTAATTATTTAATTAATTTTACATTTTCTTTATTCTATCCGGGATTAATTAAATAAACGCTTTTATTTAATTATGTTACTAATTAACCTTATTCGTCTTGTCAAATTAAATAAATTCTTATTTAATTTTACTCTTTTATCATATTTCAACTATAATTAAATAAATAAATTCATTATTTACTTAATTATTCATTTAAAATCCCTTTTATTTCTAATTAAATAATCAGAGATTTTATTTAATTCTTGTTCTTCTAATATTGAGTCTTGAATTCAAATGAATTATTTAATTCATTAATTCTATTTTAACACATTCCTCTATATTTTAGATAATTATGTGAGTTATCTAAGTATTCACTTTTACTCGACTCGACATCTATTTTAATCATTCAGTTAATCTTTGATTTAATGTCTGAGTGGCTGTCTCGAGTAATCTCTTTGTCAAGTCAGTCAATCATCCAGTTCTAACTCAATTGCGTGTACATGCGGATTAATTAAATATTCTTATTTAATTAATTAAATGTTGTGCGTGCATTCAAACAGAGTCGTTATAATCAATCTTCATCTTTGTCATGCAAAGATATTTCTTATGTTTTTGAATGTCGAACTGAAGATTAAATCATTTATTTAATCTTTAATTCTATTTCTAATTCAATCACTCATGTCATCACCGCTGCCATCAATGTATGTCTAATCGGGCCAATCTCAACCATCCGTTGATCTTTCGATCTTGGCCTGTCGTTTGAATAATCAATTTTCTATAAATTGATTTGTCATTCTTCATTCCAATCTCTCTCGTGAATTTTATAACTTTTTGAGAGCACTTTGTCTTGAATCTTCGATATTTTGCTAATCACTATCTTAGACTATACTTGCACGAACTTGAAAATCTGAAGGCAATTATACTACACAAGCAAAATGGAGAAGGGCAATCGAGATGAATCATGGAAATGCGTTTGAAAATTGTTGAGATTGTTCTAGTTTTAATTATGTTTTTACTTTCCCATGTTCTTTGTTGCTTAACGAATGAATTTGCATTTTAGATTTTAGTATTGTATGCATGTGTGCTTCTAATGATCTTCTTTGTTGTCTATTGTGCAAAACTTTTATTTGGCGTTACAGTAGATACTTATCCAATCTAGAATACCATGCTCTAGGAGCCTTCTTGAGTCTATAAAGTGCTTTTTTTAGCGTGCACACAAAATCTGGATTTTTGGAAAATTTAAATCCTTATAGTTGCTCATTGTAGACTTCTTCTTCTAACTACCCATTCAAAAATGTAGGCTTCACATCCATTTGATATACCTTGATGTTCTTGAATGATGATAAGGACAAAAACATTCTTATTGCTTCCAACCTTGCTACTAGAGTAAATGTGTCTTTAAATTCAATTCCTTCAACTTGAGAATATCCTTTACATACAAGCTTGGCCTTGTTCTAAATCACTTTTCCATCTTTATTCAGCTTGCTTCTAAAGATCCATTTGGTACCAATAACATTTTTGTCTTTGGGTCTTGGAACTAACTCCCAAGTTTCATTATTCTTAATCTAAGTCTGCTCTTCCTCCATAGCATCTATCCATCCTTTCTCTTTGCTTTCTTTTGTATAAGACCTTGGTTCAATATTTGATAATAATGTAAAGTGTACCTACTCATTTTCTTTCTCAATTGTTCTTCAGGTCTGAACATCATTGTCCATATCTCCAATAATTTGATCTTCATAATGATTCTTTTAAACATATA
>VDFB02156755.1:0-21222 GCA_007258455.2 Sequoia sempervirens | reverse complement strand
TTAAAAATTTTAAGCATTAAATATCCAAAAACATTGGACACGATGTGAAATCTTTCCTTTTCTTTAATGCTTTGAGCATTACTCACAAGCATGTCCATTTCTTTCATCTTTTTCTTTAGATCTTCATTAGCTTTTATTACATCTTCTGATGGTGGTACAAAAGAAGAGCTAGCTCCTAGTGTGCCAATGAAGGATGCTAATTGTGCTTCCTTCACCTTTAGCTTATTATATTATATAGTTAATGCCAAATTATTCTACAATAATTTATCAAAGATTATGTAGTGGCCTTACTAAACAACAATATCAATTTCCAATGTGGTAGATTCAATATCAAAGGTGTCACACACCCTCTTTATTACAAGGCCTCCCCTTATGTCTTGGGTTGCTTCTACAACCAAAGGTTGATTGGTATTGGGGGGAAGGGCCCAAATAGCAAGGGTTTTGTACTTGGGGTTGAACCACAATCATGTATAGCATGTGCCTAGGCCTCCGACTAAAAAAAATTCTTAATCCTATCTCCTTATTATGTCAAAAGCTATAGCCGAAGCAATATCCCATTCAGGGAGTAGTAATAACCCATTATCCCTTACTATTTTCCTCCCCTGCTTTGGAGTGGTATTCCTAATATCAAAGTTCATCTATGTTAGGACCTTCAATGTGACCTCTTCATATTTTTCCCTAGGCACATCTACTTTTTCTTGCTCAAACCTTCTATGGTATTCTTCTCTTCTTGATCTAATTACCAAATTCTTGAACTCTTGGGTGTTTACAAATTTGTTGTCATCAATAAATTGTTGACAAGCCAATTATCTAATGTGATTGGCATTATCTCTTCCTCCCACAACAGTAATTCCTAGTTTGATTTGTGGAAATATTATTTATTGCTCTCTTTGTGGGGAAGGCATCTGTTTATTCACCTCCTCATTGGTCACTTTAGTTTCATCATCTTCATCAGGACCAATGGGATAATCAACCAATTGTGGTGATCAATCCTTCTCTTCTTTTGTGGTTGTTACTGAGGGGGAGAGGGCTCTAAAATAATAGCATTAGGGGGAGATGGAGGTGCTTGGGGAGGAGATGGATGCAATTTCACATGAGGAGGTTTAAAGGTGGTGCTAGTGCATGAGGGGAAGAGTGTTGAGATGGCTCTTTATTACAAGCCCCTTTGGCCTTCTCTTGAAAGAATACGAAAATGGTTCGACAGGGGGTTGATAATTTGGGCTTTCTTCTAGGACTAAGGCCTTTCCAATGATCTTGTCAATATTCTTCAAAACCATTTATATCCTGACAATAGGATTCTTTATTTCTACATATGCACCCTAATAATTGGCAACTTTCTTTCCTTTAGCTTCCCCAACTTTCCTGAATGTAGTCCATTTTACCTTTATATCATTTATCTCCTTGTCATCTTTACAATTTTTGATGACATCTTCATTGAAATACACCTGATGTTGATATGCTGACCTTTTAATTTTTATTCTGATTTGGTATATAAACCATTCTAGATCAAAGGCTCTGCAAATTTCTTGAGCCATCCTATATTTCTTTAATATACAGTATATCTTATCAAATACTTCTATGTTTAAACTGAAGTTAGCAAAAATTGTAATGTAAGGGGAGAAGCAACCTTTCCTTTTCCCACCAAGATGAAACTTATGAGTTTCACTCAACTTCCATATGATCTCCAAACATGCTATTCTAAATGGCACAAACCTAGGTAGGATGTGTGGTCCAACAGGGCATTCATATACCCTCAAAACTATTGAATCGGTATGGAGGTAATAATCTCCCCAATTGTGTTGTACCCCCAATTCTGGCCTCCTCTCCATTGGCCTTAAGGAATCCAAAATTTCTTTCTGCAGTATGACCTTTGCAATTCCTAAAAGTGAGAACACCTTTTCTACAAAATGATTCTCAAAAACAATAAAATTTTCTTCCTTACAATTCACATCCCAAATGTGTGTCCAACACTAAACTGGGATGGGATTTCCTTTGCCATCATCTAAATGTATTTGGAGTACTGGATTCCATTCCTTCTTTTTTTTTGGACAAAATGTTGATTGGAAACTTTAAGGTTGTGGCTGAATTCTTGGTGGGATATCTCAGTTTGTTCCTTGTGTCAATCTGAGAATGTAGAACTTACGAAAGCCGTTGGGGATGTATTCATAAGGGATGAAAGTAAAAAGCTAAGTAAAAATGATATGCATCTAATAACATAAGAATTATCTAAAATGAAAATCTTTTTTAATTCTCCTACTTTTGTTTTATGAAAGGAAGTGATATGAACTATGCTAGGAAGTGTGACAGGAACTGTAAAAAAATTGTGATAGGAACTACAACAAAAACTGTGATAGGAATTGTAACATAAACTGTGATAGGAACCGTAACAAAAACTGTGACAGGAACTGTAACAGAAAATGTGATAAGAACTGTAACAAAGACTATGACAAGAACTATTACAGTCTACAAAATAATAGTTTAGAAAAGTCCAAAATGTAATTCCTGATTCAATTCTAAAATAAACATATTAACACTGTAAAATATCAATAACCAGTTTATCTATTTTACTCAAAACTAATAGAACTTAATCCGATTCAATCACAATGTAACAATAGTTAATTCAAACAACATTAAATCACAATACAAAAAAATGCAACCACACATTACCAAAGTAAAGCAACAAAAAAAATCACTAGGTAACCCACGAAGTGGGCCCTACCTCCTTGATCACCTAGCAATGAAATAAGATCTTCCTTTTTACACCACGCTACTCATGCAAACACACAATACACTTGAATAGTCTTGAAGAGAAAAAACTTCATATATTATCTATCATCTTTTGTTTGTAAAGCATACACATATATATACTGGGTCTGATAACTAAGCTGATCTAAAAACTGATATAAGAATGGTTTATTTTGGCCTATGGCCAACAAACCAAAACCAAAGTTTGATAATTACAAAACATAGGCCGCTAGCTGTAAAATAGACTATAAACAATAAAGAGTATTTTTATAAATTTCAATATAAACTGGTAATCAACTTCCTTCTCCTTATCCATGCGCTTGGACAACTATAACTCCACCTTAGTTATCTCCTACCACATTTAACCGACAAAAAAAATCAATATCTCTACGATTTTCAACATATTTAGAAGTTTTCAATTCCTTCACAATTTATTAATTATCTTTATTTTCCTAAGGAAATTAATGATAGGAAGGATGAAAAGAGTAATGAAATGGATGGAAAAAGGTAATTTAGGAATGGTAAAAATAGGAGACTTCCTCTCTCATCATTTCCCCCTACCTAAAGATCTTGCATGTCCTTAGGAAAAATAGGTATTACAAACCAGATTTTAAAACCACTCTCTGCATAGTACTAGTAATTTCCTTGAACCAAAGTTAATGCACCCACCTACTGCTCATGTTCCTAGACAAGAATATGAAGTTCTAGGAATGTAGTCACTTGATCAAGTTTTTCCCTCAGTTTATTAAATTTTTTTTCCCACAACTCAATGATAGAATGCGCCTCTTGTAACTGAGTTTGCAAAGTTTGGTTTTCATCCTTTAGTTTGACAACTAAATCTCTCAAAGTCCAAATTTCCTCCCTCTATTTCAACAAGGATTCATGTTCTTCAAATTCTTCCTCTGCTTCCTGGCTTTCCTGATTAGGTGATTTATTATCACATTTTCCTCTCTTCATGTTTTTAATTAATGCATCCAATATTGCCTCTTCAACTTGGGTAATAATAGGAGTTTCAGATGGCTCTTCAAACAATTGATTTTCAACTTCATTCCCCTATTCCTCAATTCCTTCTTGACTCACATTTCCCAATTGATCTGTTTCCTCTATGTGACCTTGTGTGTCATCATTATCCTCTACTTGTTGCTTTTCAATATCTTCTTCTTCACCCAATTTGGGAGTGAGATGGATATCTTCCTCTACAGGAATTCCCTTTTCCCCAATAATAGTTGCTTGTTCAGAGGTTTCATTTTTAGGAGGGAACTCATAAGAGGCAATACCATTTTCTTGGTCAGGATTAGGCATATCATCAAATATTTCAGTTTCCTCATAGTTTTTTGGACTAGAGAGATTTTTTTCTATGTCAGAGTTGGTCTTCCTTTGATGTTATTTTTTTTCTTCCTTCGATTGAGTTGTCTTTGTTCCCTACCAAATTTCCCTTGTTTCTTTAAATCCTTAGCCAAAATTTCTAGGTTAGAATCTTCATCTTTTCCTTCACATATGTTACTAGCAACATTAGCCAAATTTGTCAATTTATCCATAGAACCAGTCACTTTCTTATGTTTTTCCTGGCTCCCCTTATCAAGAATTTGATGGGAAACTAAGGTATTGGTCACAAAGGGTTCACTACAAGATTTCCTCTTACTTATGTTAGGAGTTTGCACATGTGCATTTGTATTCACAAGGGTTTCATCTACAAATTGTGCATTTCCAGAAGAACCAGGGGTATCGCTAGGTATTTTAGGGCTTCCCTCAGTTTTAGTATCCTTGTCACTAGAATCATCTGTACTAGAGCCCTCTTGAGAGTGAACAAATGAATCCCAATCACTAGGGGGAGAAAGTAGTTTCAATTGATGAATGACTAGCAATCTAATTAACCCATTGTAGGCTAAAGCATTCTCTTTCCCACATTGAACCACTTTACACATTATTTACAAGGAACAATGCAGATAATATGGAATATTAACCAGCATGCCCCTTCACAGATGCAACATCAATAAAAAATGATCAGAAAAATATAAATATAACTTCCCTCATAGGTAATATACTGGATGAGAAATTCACTACATCCTTCCAAGGGGCAAGCAATAAGGCCAATTTCATACCTTGTATGTGCACCATTTCTACAGATTCCCCTCTTTGCAAGAGCCACTTTTGGGTTGGCTTGAGGTTGTTGGCCTTGCCGTTGCACCAAAAGGTCAACCTGTTAATGCCCGATACAAGGTTCAAATAAGATCCACATGAGCCAGTTAAACCATGTCACAAAGCCAAGCGTCATGCTAGACAAGGAAGACCAAGGGACACACCACCTTGCAACAATCCCCCCCAGCACAAGTGAGGGGTTTGACCCTATGACCTCTGCTCTGATACCAATTGTTGGCCTTGTCGTTGCACCAAAAGGTCAACATGTTAATGCCCGATACAAGGTTTAGATAAGATCCACATGAGGCAGTTAAACCATGTCACAAACCCAACCGTCGTGCTAGACAAGGAAGACCAAGGGACACACCATCTTGCAATAGAGGTCTACAATTTTTCTGGAATTAGTGGGAAAATAATCTTCACTAGTTCATGGAACTTTTGTGACATCTTCAATTGTCTTAGTCGTCACTGAAAATTTCAAGCCTCGCATAGATAGCTTATTTTGGTGAAAACTCAGGGTGAATTCTCAAGAAATTTCATCATCATACCCACATAACTTCTTAAAATAGACATCCCAATGTGCTTTCCGAAAAATCCTATAAGTCTTCTTATTAGCTTTCAAATATGTAATGGATGTAGGCTCTTGACAGGGACATTGATCTCTTGCCATGAGGGCACTGGGAAGTTGTGACAATGACATAAGTTGCTACAAGTGTATGGCAGTTGAGGAAATAGTGGTTAAAGACTAATAAGATTAAAAAAAATCTCGAAAAAGAGTGGTTAAATGTAATGTCCCTTCTAAGCGTGCAATTATTTCATGGAGTTTAGCCTATCATTTGATCCTCGTGATTTGGAAGATGTGTTGAAGGATACTTGAGAAGTATCGGTCTTGGGAACATTACTCCGGCCCGGTTGATGATTGAGGAGGTTTGAGCCTTAGCAGAGACACTTTTTAGTGATTTCTGAATACTTACTATTTATAGTAAGTTAAGAGAGCAAAATTAAGCTATTTTTTGGCGAGCACCTTATTTAGTTAATTGACTAAGTTTTGACCAGGTTTGATGATTTGATGAGAAAACATGGATTACTAGAGCATTTAATAATAATTAAAAGATTATTAATTTGAATTTATAATATAAATTCACTTTAATGAAATATTAAAGTTATTATTAAATGGCGAATTATAAAGTATTTAATACTTTATAATAAAAGGGGAAAATTTAATATTTAATGAGTTTTAATACTCATTAATAAAAAGGATGCCATTTATTAATAATTGGCCTAAGTATCTTAAAGGGGCGAATTATTATATTATTAAATGCAATTAAGCTGATTTTTTAGGAAGGGTTGAACTTTTGAGGAAATGATATATATTTCTCTTCAAGGCAAATCGAACTCATTATTGATGATTATTTGAATTTGTCTATTTTTCTCTCTAAGAGCATTGGAGTTTGTGAAACAAGGGTTTCTGCAAATCATTGGGTTTTGGAGAACGTTCCCTCTTCAGAATCAGACATACTGAGACAGTGCAATACTAGTTTAAGCTTGTCAACAGAGTGGCTTCACACAAGAGTCATATTTGGGCATATTTTGGAGTTTATAATCAGAGTTTTGGATCGATCTTTCTTCCAGAAGAAGAATATTGCATTGGCAGGGTTTGTTTGGCATCTAGCACATTCTTCAAGATTGTACGGCTTCATTCTTTGTTGGTTATCAATTGTACCTTTCAGCTGCAAGGACATATTTCTTCTACAGGCAAAAACGCCTAGTTTCTTGGTCTTCTGCTTTCACCATTTGTGGCGCCTAGATCTCTGGAGCACATTGCATCATTTTCGAGGCTGGAGATATCTAGATTTGAAGTTGGCCATACCATTCATCCTTATTCTAGCGGCTGCAAACAAGTCAGTTTTTGAATTAAAATTGTTGCTTTTTTGTCTTGCATGGCAATACTCAGTCTTGTATTCCTTCAGATAGTTGAATAAAGCATTCGCCATCAATCCATGAGTACTTTTGTTTCAAAATCTGTAGTCTGGAATTTTATATGAATTTTTATATGATTTTATGCAAAATCGCACCTTTTATATTATTACACAAAAACCACAAAAAAAATCAAAAACAAGGAAAACAAACAAAAGTTTAGCATTATCAACCAGTGGTCGGGTTGAGAGACACCTGGTCTCTTACATTAAAGATGGAAAATGACTGTAGATTAAGGATGGGTTATTGTGAAATGATGGCCATATTTATCAAAATACGATGGCAGGTGGAGGTATTTGAATTATCATTATGGTGAAATAATGTAGCGGTACAATGGATGATGTGAAAGATATGGTTTACCCCCAGCTAATCAATGACCCATCCTTAGGGAAAGTCATTATATGCTAGGAAAAATAAACATAAATAATAAATCGAAAAGAAAATTAAAACTACTAATTACCAATTATTGAAGGACGCATGATTTGTCAGTTGTTGATTAGATGACGAAGAGATGACAATAGTGGGAGATCAATGAGTGATCACCGCAGATTGAGTCATACTGAGGGAACCAATGGAACAAATGTGACTTGAAAGAAAGCATAATGTGGCTGAAGGCATCCATGCCATCCAGCTCGCGGATACCATAATACATAGATGGAAGTGACATCACTATGAAAGTGGACATCAACTATAGATGAGAACGCACTGTGGCCACTATGAAAGGTGAACGACTAGTGGAGACATGAAAATAATAAGAGGTACAAGTATCCATCTCGAGAGTGATAGGAAGGTTCTAGGCACAAAATTGGGCAAAGTGGAGTAGTGAAAAATGAAGACTAGGATGCAAAAAACTATCTAGAACAGGGAGTGACTAATGAAAAGAGCATCGAGATGACATGAAGGTCATCACTAAATATTGATAATGGAAAAGCGGTCCTGTCGCACCATAGAATTGGTAGCGACAGGAATAACAAAAAAGTCCTTATAGGCAGACAAGAATTCCTGGCACACTAGTGATAGGATCTGTAGTTTTTGTTGTTTTTTAAAATTTTGATAACGACAATAGATCGTTGACAATTCAGTTTTCAATTTGACACCACTTGGAGATGTCGAAAAACTAGTTTTCATCCCAAAGATTATTATGTAGTTATTACCCACCACTAACCCAATTTTCAAGTAATAACTAGCCAACAACGCTTGAAGGTTTTCATTGTTAGATCTTTATTGCTTTTTTTCTTTTTATTTTTTTGAAAGTACCTATGTGGTACTTGAAGAGGCGGAAAAAACTCGAGATACAACATTGAGTGCATTTGTCAAACTGGAAACAAATTTTTCTTTAGAAATAGGTCACTTGTACAATTTTAAGTGGTGCCCATTAACAACAAGAGCCGTGTGATCAAAGTCTACGGTGCGAAGCTTGACTGCACCATTGTCATAGACAATTTCAATTTCATAAGGCCCTAACCATCTGGTGTGAAAATTTCCCTTGAAATCTTTGAATATGGAATCATAGAGAAGTGCTAAATATTTTGGTTGAAATGATTGTTGTTAGATGCAATGATCATGCCAGTGAGCATGCTATTTTTGAACTCTCTACATGAAAAAGAGCTTGTTTCTCATCTCATCAAGTGCATGAAGGTTATCAATCCTTACTTTCTGAGCTTCCATAAGATTCATTCCCAATTGCAAAGTAGTACATAAAGTTTTTATCTCAAATTCAATAGGTAAAATTGTTTCCTTACCATAAACAAGCTCATATGGTGTAAGACTAGTAGTGCTCTTCCACGTGGTTCGATATGCCCATACTTCTTTTGGAAGTCTTGCTGCTCAATCTTTCTTATGAAGTGCTACACTATTTGTTAGAATATTTTCAAGTTCTTGATTAGTCACCTCAACCTGTCCATTGGCTTGGGGATGATATGAAGAGTACTTGTAGTGTCATATTTCATATTCTTGAACTAGAGCAACAATCAACTCAAACGTGAACTGAGGTCCTTGATCTGTAACAATTTCCTGAGGTACACAAAACCTGTTTAAAATTTTAGAATACAAAAATTCTGCAACTTTAGTATCTCTTGCATGTTTTAATGCCACAACCTCTACCCATTTGGTGACATAATTATTACAAACCAATATATATTCCTTATTTATTGATGGGGGGTTGATTGGCCCCACAAAATCTAAGCCCCATTTTTTAAAGGGTTCAAGAGACAATTGGGGTTGTAGAGGCATATCATCATAATGTGTGGGTTTCCCTATACTATGACATTTATCACAGTGTTGCACATAATTTTTATAATCTTTATGGAGTATAGGCCAATAATATCCAACAGTTAGAACTTTATTGGTAGTTCTCTGAGCTGCAAAATGATCTCCACAAGGTTCTGAATGACATGCTCGAAGTATATCAAAGACATCATCTTCGACCACACATTATCGCATGATGTTATCAATACTAGTGTGGAATAAGAGTCTGTTAATCCATGTGTATTGACCACTTAGCCCCACAAGTTTCTGATGATATCGAGGAGAAAAGTGTGAGGGAAACTTGCAAGTAACTAAGTATTTTGTAATGTTTGCAAACCATGGACTCTTAACTGATATAGCAAAAAGAGGCTCATAAGGGGAAACATCATCAACATGCATAGGTTCATCCTCATGTTGCAACCTAGATAGAAAATATGCAACCACACTTTCTTGACCAGGCTCATCATGTATAGTTATATCAAACTCTTGCAATAATAGTAACCATCTAATTACTCTTCCTATAACTACTGGTTTATTCATTAAAAACCTTGTTGTAGAGTGATCTATATGGATAAAGACTTTGTAACCAGTTATGTAATGAAATTTTTTATTAATTGCATAGACAACAACAAGAAATTCCTTTTTAGCAACCGTGTAGTTTACCTCAACACATATAAAATTCTTACTGATGTAATAAATATAATCAAATAATGTGTCCTCTTCTCGATCTAGGACAACTATTGAAAAATCAAAAGAATATGTATGGATATGAAATGGAAGCTCCCAATTTGGTCCTTGTAATACTGGTGTGGTCACAAGCTTTTCCTTGATGGTCTCAAAATCTTGTTGGAATTCATGTGTCTAAGAAAAAGTGTTATCTTTTCCTAGTAAAAAAAAAGTGGTGCAACATACTATTGTTTTGAATAAACTACCTATAATATCCTGCATGTCCTAGAAAGCTACAAACATATTTTTGACAAACATGAATGGGATAAACTTGAATTATTTGCACCTTATTTGGGTCAACTTGAATTCCTTTAGCAAAACTGTAGTGTCCTAATACTATACCTTCCACCACCAAAATATGACACTTTTCATGAAGTAAAGAAAAAATAGTATCTTCACACCATTGTAAAACTTTTTTGAGATTCTTTTTGGCTTCTTCATAGGTATCGCCATAGATAATAAAATCATCCATGCAAACCTCAACACAGTCATGAATTAGATCAGCAAAAATACTTAAACACTACCCTTTGAAAAGTAGCAGGGGCATTACATAAACCAAAAGGTAAAACATTATATGCAAATGTCCCCCATGGAAAAGTGAAGGTGGTTTTGTCTTGATCCTTAGGTGCCATGTGGATATGATTGTACCCACTGAATCCATCTAGAAAGGCGAAAAATTTCTTACCTGCAAGTGTATCCAAAACTTAGTCAATGAAAGGTAATGAAAAATGATCCTTTTTAGTAGCCTTGTTAAGGGATCTATAATCAACACATATTCACCATTTACCATTTTTCTTAGGAACTACCACCAAAGGAGAAACCCATTGACTATTAGAGATTGGATATATAAATCCTACATTTAATTTTTTTTATAATTCTTCTTTCACAATTTCTTGTAAAATTGGGTTTAACTTTCTTTATGGTTGCCTAACAGGATGACTACCTTCCTCTACATAAATGTGGTGTGCACGTATCTGGATGCATACCACACATATCTTGATATTCTCATGCAAATTCATTTTTATGATTTTTTAAAATAGCAATTAAATCTTGAATTTGTGCATCACTCAAATGTGGATTAATATTAAGAGTAGGTCCTGGTAAAATTTCCATTGCTTGATATTTTGCTAATAAATCTATAGCATGTACTTGTGAGATGGATGGTGATGATGTATAAGAAAGCAAAATGGAGTATATACACAATTATGTGGTAGAAATTGATGTAATGTAATAAAATGTTGAAGTGATTGTGAATCACTTAGGAAAGGAAAGTTCCCAAATGGGAAATTATCTATACATGAATGAAAAACAAATATTTCCAAAATATCATCAAACACATATCGATTTTTAAAGAAATTGGCAAAAATAGTATCCTCTGATGGTTCCCTAATATCAAGGGCTTGATCAATGGTTAAAACAGGTAGTGATTCATCTAAATCACTATCAACCCACAAGGGATATTTAGTCTCCAATAGTGGTTGCACTAGTTCGTACAAAGTCAACTATTTCTTTTGTTCCCTATTAAAAATAACCATATTACTTGACCGACAGTTGATATAAGCATCAGATGCATCCAACCATGGTCTCCCTAAAATTAAGGGGTATCCCTCCAACTTTATTTTGGGCTACAAGATCATGAAATCAATAGGATATTCCCAAGAATGAACAAAAATAACATCCTCTATCATACATTCAGGTTTGACTAAGGAGCGATCAACCATTTGTAGGACTATAGGTGTAGGCCTAAGTCCTTGAAGGCATAATTTATCCTTAGTTTCATTGGTCATGACATTAATGGAAGCTCCTAAATCAATTAATGTATTCAGAATAATAATGTGACCAATTCGTACCTAAATCATAGGACTCCTTGGATCTGAATACTTGGGAATTGAAATGTTTCCCAACATGAGATCAACAAGTTTCCCAATAACTTGCACCATCTTTGGGTCTTGTTTCTTTTCTGCTTTCAGGTACACAAGTTCTAAACTGTCTACATGTACACAAGGATGTCCTTGATTTCCTACAAAAGAGGAATTTTAGTATTAACATTTCTTAATTCATTTCAAAAATCAAATTCTAGCTCAACCACTTCCTTTTGTTTTGTTTGAAATTGAATTGGATCAGAATATCGAGGCAACTTAGATGGCTCATTTTATTTATTTTGATTTTTCTCAATCTCTTATAGTGCATCATCTATTTCAGAAATGGTGGGTCCTTGAAGAGCTTTACCTAATCGTAACTGAACTCCATTAATGTCTAGTGTATTAACAAGGTAGGTTGGATATCTTGCCACCTCATTATTATATACTAGTTGTGCCAACTTGTTATTTGGGTTTGGAGATAGTTGTGTAGGCATTGGTGTTTCCTTTGGTGGTTGTGATGGGTTGGATGGTGGATTATTGGATGTAGGTGGTAATGGTGGAAAAAATTATGGTGGTTGTTGGTATGGAGTAACCATAGGTGGTGCGAGATAAGACAAATATTGTGGAAACTATGATAGTGGCATCCTCCATGCTTGTTGCCAAGGTTGAGGAGCATACTAGTTTTGTCACTATGAATAAGGTGGAGGTTGTTGCCACCCTCCATACCATCCTGGTTGAGTTGGAAAAGAACTAGGCTAACCACTAGGCCCTACATTATGAGGTGTGTAAAGGTCATGCATCATTGGGGGCATAGTTTGTGGAGACCAAGGCCTTCGTGGAGCCATATATTAAACATGTTATTCACTAAATTCCACATCTACCATTTATATTGGAAGAGGTTGTAATGCAGTAGCCTTACTAGCATCTTCTAAAGAATTTTTTTTTTTACTATAAGGAAATTCCTCATTAATATGTTTCTTACGACAACTTGGATAAAATATAGAAAATGCTTTTTCAGCTTCTTGTTTCTTACATGTGTACAAAGTGTCAATTTGTTTACCCATGTGGCTTAAAAGATCAGTCTTGAGATCATCAAGCAACATACCTAGCTCTCATTTTGTGATACCTGATGTGCTCCCCCAAGAGACATGCTTCCCAGGATATCCTCTTATAGACTAGGTGGATCTTGAATAATTCCTACACACATCACAAATATCATCAAATCTTAATTTGTAAATATCGCCACCCCCTATAAGATTTAAAATATCCATACATTCATCACATATTCCCCTAAGAAAAATATTTTTATAGTATCATTATATAATCCTATTTGCCTTGTCCTTTGAATACTAAATGAAAATCTCTCAATATAATCCTCCAAAGTTTCCTCCTCTCCCTGCATCATTTGGAAGATTTCATCCTGAACTTCTTTCATCTTGCAATATTCTTGATACTTAGTCAAGAACTTCTCCATGTCTTCCCAAGTTTGAACAGTTTGTGGCCCTAGTCCCATGAATCACCATAATGTTGCATCTTTTAATGTGGCTAGAAATAGATTGAGATTTTGAGCATCATTCTGGTAGTCATAGCCATGACACAAAACATCAAACTCAAATAGAAACATGTCAAGATCTTCCATAAAAAGTCCTTAAAAAACAGGAAAAGAAGAATGTGGTATATTTTTCATGGGAGCATCTTCTATTGGATGGGAAATAGGAAATTTAAAGGTGATAGAATTATTATTTTCCAATGCTCTTTCACTGTTGTTATTTTTATTATTATTGTCATCCATGGTTTTGAATGCCCAAGGTGTGTAAAAAGTTGAGAACGGCTCAAGGTCTTGGTTTCTACCACTTCAAAGCTCAAAAGAGTCTCTAAATGGTTTGGCAAGCTCAAGAGTGATAATCTTAGATGAGTCTTTTGGATTCTCAAGTATTTCTTGTTGTGTGCTAGAAGGAGACTCAAAATCAAACTTGATAGTAGTGGCCTCAATATCACACTTTTTAATATTAGGTTCAACTAATTCCTTTTTTGATGGTGTATTCACAATTAGTGGCTTTAATCCGTTTTTTGGGTTTTCTTTTTTTAAACTACTTCCTATATCTTTCTTAACAAACCTTCCTTTACTATCTCTAGTACGATTCATACATCTATATGATCTACAACAAAAAAACCAAGGATAATCACCTAGGCAAGGTTGACAATTGCATGGACTTACAACTTGGTACAGTAGTCCCAACTTAACTTATTGGATTTTTTAGGCCTTTAATGCTTTTCTCCGGAAATGCTACCAAAATTTTTGGACACAACTATGATTGGAAACTTTAAGGTTGTGGCGGAATTCTTGATGAGATATCTCAGTTTGTTCCTTGTGTCAATCCAAGAATGTAGAACTTATGAAAGATGTTGGGGTTGTATGCCTAAGGGATGAGAGCAACAAGCTAAGTGAAAATGATATGCA
This sequence comes from Sequoia sempervirens, assembly GCA_007258455.2. Classification (NCBI taxonomy): domain Eukaryota; kingdom Viridiplantae; phylum Streptophyta; class Pinopsida; order Cupressales; family Cupressaceae; genus Sequoia; species Sequoia sempervirens. The sequence continues at coordinate 7,065 of VDFB02156755.1, read as the reverse complement.
TCTAAAAATACAAGAATTATCTAAAATGAAAATATGTTTTAATTCTCATACTTTTATTTTGTGACAGGAAGTGATAGGAATTGCGCTAGGAAGTGTGACAGGAACCGTTATAGTTTGTCAAATGACAGTGCATAAAAGTTCAGAATGTAATTCTTGATTCAATTCTCAAATAAACATATTAACACTATAAAATATCAATAAGCAGTCTATCTATTTTACTCAAAACTAATAGCACTTAATCCAATTTAATCACAATGTAACAATAGTTAATTCAAACAACATTAAATCACAATACAAAAATCTGAAACCAAACTTACCAAAGTAAAGCAATGGAATAGATCGTTGGGTAACTCAAGAAGTGGGCCCTACCTCCTTGATCACCTAGCGATGGAATAAGATCTTCCTTTTTACACCACGCTACTCATGCAAACACACAATACACTTGAATAGTCTTGAAAGCAAAACAAAGTTCATATATTATCCATTATCTTTTGTTTGTAAAGCATACACATATATATACTGGGTCTGATAACTAAGTTGATCTAAAAAATAATATAAGAATGGTTTGTTTTGGCCTACGACCAACAAACCAAAACCAAATTCTGATAATTACAAAACATAGGTCGTTGGCCATAAAACAGTCTTTAAACAATAAAGAGTATTCTTAGAAATTTCAACAAAAAATGGTAATCAACTTCCTTCTCCTTCTCCACACACTTGGACAACTGCAACTCCACCTTAGATATCTCCTACCATGTTTAACCAACAAAACAAATCAATATCTCTACAGTTTTCAATATATTTATTAGTTTTCAATTCCTTCACAATTTATTAATTATCTTTATTTTCCTAAGGCAATTAATGATAGGAAGGATGAAAAGAGGAATGAAATGGATGGAAAAAGGTAAGGCAAAGCAAGGAGTTCCATCTGAAAGTGACCATCTTGTTGCTCTTCTTAATTTCCACTAATTGCTTATGCATATCATTTTCAACAGAAGTTGCAAAATCAAGTTCATCATTAACAAGGGGGTTTTGAATGTCCATTGCCATATACATAAGATGGACTGAAATCTTCTCATGTTTGTTCCCTCAAAGGACCTAACATAGAGCATAGTAAAATCTGATGAATTATTCTTCAAAGGAGTCATTTGAAAGGCTCTACCTCATTAGGAAGGATTCTCATAGATTTCCTATCAAAACCCGTCACTCTGTACTTAGGAAGCCAATAAGCCCTAAAATTGCTCCTATCTTGTTGATACTTTTGCTTAAAGGACTCAAAATCAATGGATTTTTTGGTAGCCATATTCAACTTAAACACCTTAGAGATGGAAGCTTTATCAATTCTAACAAACATACCACCATTAGCAACCCTGACTACTCTTACATTCTCACAATAACTCATAAGTCCACAAATTTAAAATTGGGACCTTAGATTTCCTCTTCCCATACCAATGAATGAACAATTCCCAACGAGACATGGGGATTTCCACATCTCTACACTCATAAGCATCATCCAATATACCATCCACAACACTGAGACCATGAACCTTAATTCTCTTTGAGGATGAGCTTGGAAATTAGGAAATTAGTTCCTCATCTAATGCTCTTTTTAAAGTTGAGGGTTGGATCTTTGGCGGACTCATGATTATGGCTTGAATTAGAAAGTAGGGTTTTCTAATGTTAGGTTCTAGGGTATTTTTCTTTTTTAAAAGCTTTCATACGAAAATTTAAGGCAATTAAAAATAATTCAAGAGAGTAGAATATGTTCCTTGAACCAAATTCAAACTTAGAATCTGTTCTTGTCATAATTTTAAACCCTAGAAAATCAAATTGAGTGAATTTATCAATCACAGATGTACTCGTTCTTGTGCTTTTGAAAACCCTAACCATTGTGGAATGCTCTTGAGCTCTGAAAATTCTCCTCCTCAGATGCTTAGAATGTCAGGTGAAACATCTAATTGGTGGGAAAGCAACATTCAAAGGAGGAAAATCACTCATGATGCATTAGAAAGCCATATTTTCTATCATTACTCTCAGCGCAGTCGAGCCAGAGCACAAAGACACTCATTTTTTAAGTTTAAATATAATGCATTGATCATTGCGCAAAAGGACAAGATCTGACAGTTGATAGTCATTTGATTGATTTGAATATTTTGGACATGAGTTGAAAATATATTGAGCTAATAAGATTGATCCATGAGAGACTACTTTTACACGTCATTAAGAGACACGTCGTCACAAAAGAGATAAAAGCATACGATATCAACACTGACCATTAAAAATTAACACACGTCCTCTTTGATGGCATTAAAAATTAAAAATTAACACACATCCCTTTTATGCAATTCCAGACTCTATGTGGGCTCCTCTTGAGGTGTCCCACGGAATGGTGGAATCACCTAAAATCATGCCACATGTCAATTCATTGATGCATCTGATAGAAACCTTTGATAAAACCCTCTCGAATCATGCCACGTGTCCTTCTCTTGCAGCATTTGGAAGCTTAAGAATGTGACAAGTGTCCCTTTTCCATGCTTCCACAAGGCGCTTATGGGTCTCCTTCAAGGCATTCTGTAGAATGACATAATCCTTTTAAAATGCACCATGTGGTTCCATATGGTCTAAATTATGGTCACATAACAAAGAATGATGCTTAACATGAAACATGTCACCATTTCCATGGTTCTGCAACCAACCTTTGCTTTAAGCAATAAACCCTCCATAGAATTGTGAAATGCACTAAACTTGTGACAACTTATCAACATTTGATTGTTTTCATGGACCTTTTAACAAATAAAATAATCATGCTGGAAGGATTTAAGTGGGGTCAAAGTATTGAGTGTAGGTACTTAAGGGTTCAAAGCGCACGTTCTTTTAAAATGACTTAACATTACTAGGAAACAAAGGGGCCAATGATAATAAAATAAAAGGGTGTGGACAAAAGACCTTAAATTATTGTATCTTGTAGGATTAAGCGGTAGCCTTAGGTAGGATGGGCCAATAAACAAATGAATATTAAGACATAACATTGTCGCTAAAGGTCCCAGCAATGGGCGATAGGAAGTCAACGCACAAATATAACAAAAGTAATAGCAGTGCTTGCCTGGAGCTAGGTTTTTTAGAGTTTTAGACCTAAACATAGGTTGATAACAATATTTATGCAAACCCTAGTACAAAGATATCATTGAGAAGCTTAGGATATGGGAAAAAACTAGAGGCCAAGAAGTTTTTTCAAAAAGAACCACCACATACAAAATCAAAGGACTCAATACATCGAAGACCAAAAACCTTAAAAAAAAACAAGGCTATCTAAGCTTTACACATGGGGCTAGAAAAGCAATAAAACATATAGAAGGAGCAATCATAATAAGATAATTACAAATTTAACAATTAAGTTTTATTATCCACAAATAATGGGTACACCCAAGTTTGAACGCCAATTTACTCAACCTAACCCTAAAAGGATAAAATAAGGGATTAGAGAAAAATATCATACAACCAAATTTCTCTACAAATTTTAGTTTCTAAAAATGGCCACACCCACCCTTGTTAACATTTCTTAGAAGCCTAGGCCAAAATACAAAAAATTCCCATACAAATTTATGGAGATCTACCTAGTAGGAACATTCTCAAAGGTACCCATGGATGTCATCTACATAGAAGATATCTAGAAGTGCATCCATACACCACTCACAAAAATTGATCTCACTAAGTTTGAAAAACTAAGGCGCACCCTACTGCAACTAAACACACAACAATGTATGCCACAATACAAGAACATCTTTGAGAAATGACTGGATGTTTGGAAGGAGTTCCTAGACTTCACAACAGAAGAAGATTAGGTATGAATCATATTAAGTCAATTCCATGACGAGTATCTTTACCTGGACCGACCCTACATAATCACCAAAGATGCCATCAAAGCAGTAATTGGCCTATGTGAACAAGGAGAAGTACCACCAAAGAAGGTCATCAAGAATGTGGAAGTCGCATGGTTAACCAAAGCAATATATGACAATCGAATCCTCGATGTCACAAAGATAACAAATCCGACAATCAAGTATGCCGCCATAAAATATAATACACTGCAGTGTCAAAAAATGTACTCCCTTACATTTTCACACTATGTTTGTATCCCCTTAATTAATTGGACTTAATTAGGCCTTTAATTTTCCTAATTATGCATTCACACGCCTAATTAATTTTGTTTTGTGAAAGGGAAACCCACATTTAATCAATGCCTACACTTAATTACACATCTTGGAAAATGTGTGTCTTAGGTTTAGGGCCTAGGACCTATTCGCCCAAGGGCGAATGGGTCTTCCTTAATTCTTGGGATCCATTTTTTAATATGTTTTTGGTGGCATTTTAATGATCTAAATTCAAATTGCAAAGGTCAAGTTGTGGTGTTTAATTGTTGGGGAATTTTGGAAATACCTATAAATACAAGGTCTTTTTATCAATTCAAAGCTAAGTTGCATTATTAAAATTTCATATGAGCAAAGGTTATTGTCAAGAGCATTGGAGAGTAGATTTATTAGTCAATAATTGTAACATTCAAGATCCTATCATGATGTCAAGATTTATGTGTGTTCATACATGTTTTTGAGCTAACATTGTGATGTAGGTTTCAAGTTTCAAGCAAGCATTCAAGCATCAAATCAAGTGTCAAATAAAGTATACAATTAAGCCATTTCATGCAAGATCCAATCCTTGGACTGATGTGTTAGACTTTAGTCCTCTAAGGGAAACCATTAAGGGGTTTGGTGAGATGTAACAAGCTTTGTTCATTCATCAATTCCTTCATTTTTGTCATTATTTCATTATCAAGGTTTAATTACCAAACTAGGGTTTGACCAAGGAAAACCCTTATCCACCAAAAACAAACATTTTTCTCCTCTCTTTGTATTTGTAGATTTGCAAGTGAAGGAATGAAAGTTGATCAAAAGTGAAATTTTTGCAAAGTTGTCAAAGTTATCATCAAACTTGTCAAGACACAGAAACTCATCTACATGTTTTATTTCTGAAATTTTGAAAGTCAACCCTGGGGGAATCAGAAGCTTAGATCTAGGATCTGAGGACTACAAAAATAATTTTTGGAACCTTGTATAGAGACCCATTCACCCCTGGGCGAATATGTTCGTCAAAAGAACCTAAAACAAAATTTTGGAGCCAGGTACATACCATCTTAACCTTCTAATATCTGTTGATTAATGGTTGTTTCTATTAGTATTATTATAATACTTCATGTTTCAAGTGTTAGATCTCATAATTTTTATTTTTAATGCACTTTTATTCTTCTCCCAAAACTATTGTTTAGTAATTTCTATCATAAGGAAGTTAGGGCAGCATAGTGTCCAAACCTAGGGTTGATGTTGACAGTCAATTCCACTGATTTGTGGCACTATCCCTCTTCCTAATGAACATGGAAAAGATGGATTTGTGATTAGGTAGACACCCCCTTTTTCTTTTGGCATAGGTCTCTCATTTTTAGGTCCCCTATCCATCTCCCCCCCTTTTTTCCTACACACACTCATCCAACTGTTACTACAAGGCAACCCACTAGTAATGTTAATACAATTTTAGGTATTTCCACTGGGAATCCCTTTAGCTTTGTGAACTCAAATATCATATCTCCTAACACATAGCCCCTCACAAAATTGCAATTCACTTGTCCTCCAAATACATATACACCTCCACCTTATTCACCTCTATCTCAAAACACAACCAATGATTCCGTCCTCAACCAACTTTTGAAAAATGTCTCATCCATCAAACAACAAATTTCCACATTGAATCAAAATCAAAATGGCCAACCTTCACAACATGTCAAAAGAAACCCATTATTCTTGGAGATATTGAGACCACAAATGCCACAAGGTATAGAGATTCCTATATTTGAGAAATATGGTGGTAAAGGAGATCCTAGTAACCATGTCTTAGCATAACAACCTTATGTAGTGACTCCATCTTCAAAAATAAGATCTTGGCTATGCTTTTTCCTAGGTCTTTGAAAGATACAACCTTGGAATGGTTTTTCTCTTTACCGAATAATTCAATTAGTTCATTCAATTAACTTGTTGATGCCTTCGTCAACCATTTCCAAGTGCACATTGGTCCCAAGATGACCTTAGTAGATTTAATGAAGTATAAATAAAAGGATGATGAAAAGATCATTGATTTTATAGCACGATACCAATTGCTTTACTCACAAATCAATATTAAGATTCTTTATGCCGATCTTCAAAGAGTGTTCATTGAAAATTTATTAAAAAAAGTTCAATTCAAGCTTGGGATGATGGAATTTCCCTCCTTTACACATTTGTGCATGACTCTTCATGACTATCAAAATTTGGTTAGCCATTGTGAAATGAAAACTCCCTCAAATTGCGTTGAGAAATCTGAGCTTGTGCCTCATAACAATTTCCAACCATCCAAGAAAAGAAAGAACTTTTTACCGATAAACCCACCTCAAACAAGTCAACATGTTGAGTCACAAGTGGCTGCCTTAAAAACAACAAATTCATATCAATTCAGAGAGCGCAATAGACAATTTACCCCATTACCCAATACCCTCCATTCCATCATGTTGCAACTTTTGGTTAAGAACCTAATTACCTTACCTCCCATTAGAACCATTGATCCTACAAAACCCTTACCTCTGAACTATAATGCTAATGCATTTTTCCATTATCACCGATAAAATGGACATGATATGAAACATTGTAAGTGTCTTAAACACATCGTGCAAGACCTCATTGATTCTAATCAAATCCAAATTGGTGTTGTTAATGATCAAGGAAATAAGTCTATTGCAACACCCAACCAAAATTTGCAAATTTTTACTAATCCCATGCTAAATCATAACATCTCTTTTGTGAAAACTAGTGATACCAAAAATGATGTGATGAATGTTGACATGACTGATGATAACATGAGTGATAATGAGCATGATTCTATAGATACTATGGTTAACCTCATTTACGTTCAACCTCATAAGGGCCAAACCAACTTGTCTATGAATATTGCTTTGTCACAAAATGACATAATCATACATGCACATGA
>VDFB02156753.1:0-14904 GCA_007258455.2 Sequoia sempervirens | reverse complement strand
AATGTGAAAGGAAAGTTCCAAAATAATCTATTTTAAAAACAAGTAGAATCTTTTATATAATTAAAAAGTTTTTTTATTGATAAGAGTTAGAAGGTTATAAATTTTTTAAATTGTCTTTTATAATCTGAGAATAGAATACAACATTTTAGATTATATATGGTACGTTTATGTATTGATAATTAAAATGTTATATGTTTATGTATTGATTATATTAATTCGTCTAAGTTTTTTTATTATTTGATTTATTGATTTGTTTTTAAATAATTAATATGTGAAATTTATTTTTTTGTAAAAATAAAAGGATAAATGTAAATTTTGTTTAGAAATTATTTAATTTAATTTTTGAAAGTGTTAAGATTTGAATATATTTATTTTGTGAGGTAATGAAGGATAAGATTGAGTTAAATATGGGTTATTTTTTGAAGAAATCTTTTAGATTTTGGTAATTCTATAAAACTTCAAATTAATTAGTTATTTGTTTTTCATTATTTAAAAAAATGGTATTGTGTTCATATTAGAACTCTATTGATCTATTGATGAGTAGTTGTTTATTTTATATTTGTCAAACACTATTCTATTTTACTTTAACATAATTCATAATTCTAATTTTTTATTTGATGTAGATATAATTATGGTTCATTGATTGAGGTGTTTGACTCTTAGTAATTCTATTTAATTTTATGTTTTTTTCAACATAAAAGTAAAACATATGTAAAAATAGAAACAACTTACAAAATGAGTTTGTCAATCTTAATAAGGCTCTTGGCACACCAATTCCAAAAAAATCTAAAAATCCAAATAGATTGAAGATAAACAATCAATACAAGATCAAGAACCCTCCAATCTCTATAGCCAAGGTATAAGTCATTGTGACCATAAAGATTATGAGTATTATGAGTATCATAAGATGTTATTTAGTATATTTAATACAATAAGAAAAGATGAAGCCACACACAAGCTTACATATATATGGAGTATAACTAACAAATAAGACATCAAGTTTTACTTTAAAGACACGTAGGAGTTAAAAATCAATTAATATTAACAACACAGCTCTAGCTTCAACATGAATCAAAGATCCAAGCAATAAAAAGGACAACAATACTTACAAGAGACGTAGAGGTTTAAATCTTCCTATTTAATATTAGTAATAGAGCTCTATCTTAAACATGAATAAAGGATTCCAACATAAAAAAAAGTACAAAAATCTTATGATGTAATTATTCTACTCAAAATCAATTATAACGTAGTTGGGTTATATTATAGCTTTCATACAAATGTGGCACTTTGTCAATAAAGGACCAAGTACATCAAATGCCAAATAAATTAAGGCGCTCAATTGATAAATCAAGTGATATGTGGTCAAACCATGTATTTATCAATTTTTGTTAGAGGAATGAAGTATAAAACTCCATATGAACTGGCCACTTCATTAACATGGATAAGGGCTTGATTAAAAAATCAAGAACTAGTTGCTCAAGGGTGGAACTACAAATTAACCCTACTTAAAGTGGGTGTTTGCATGGTAGGTTGAGTACTTCATGCTTGAGGTGTGCCTTTGTTAAATCTTTATGTAGAAATAAAGCATAAAATCTCACTCAAATTAGGTAATTGATTAATAAATTGAGGACAAAGCACTTGAGGTACAATAATTTATGAATTCTAAAAAAGAGTTACCACTATAAATCAACAACTCTATGTTGAAGCAAAGTGTAACTATACAATGAGATATGGTGATCTTAATGCAACCAAATTCAAGAGCAAATGATAGATCATAAATGGAAATGGAAATCAATCATAAATTAGGTGTAAACCATAACATGAAGATTTATGTGGATAAACTCTTTCAAAAAAAATGCTCCACACCCAAAGAGGCACAAGTCTATATTAATGATAATATGTTACAATACATCAACTTATCCTTATGAACTCTAGAAACATAATAGTGTTCAAATGACCTTCAAAATAACTTGGTCCTAGGACTACCATCTCAAAGCACCAATATATAGGAAAGATGAATACAAGATACCATGAATGGTATTCCAAAATAAGTAGTCAATACCAAACACCCAAAACTAGAAGCCCAAATCCTCATGGGATATCTTACACCTCATCAAAATGATCAACATACATTAAATAATAAGTAATTTCTCTTACACACATTAAATCCACCCTCTGCATCATAAACATCATTAATTCCATCATAATGGTCAAATTGATCAAGATCCTAATCTTAGGCACTCTATGAGAACATTGACCAAATATATCATAAGATCCAACAATAGAATATGTTCTTATGTCTTCTTAGACATCCTAATCTTTACCCAATTTTTAATATCTCCCCAAAAATAACTCTTGAATTAAATGTCATTATAATTACATGTGAGAGGATAAATAATTAATAAATAATTTATCTACCATATAGAGGTTCATACAAGTCTACCCTCTTCATGTTCCTCATAGATATAACAATTACTTATCAACAACATTAAATAAAACTATTATAACTTGGCTAGCATTTTCAATGTGAATGGCACCTAATCCCAACACTTTATCGTAGCCATGAATCGAGTTTTATTTTTCATGGAGGGAGACATAAAATAATTGAGTGCATCAAACCCCACATGACCTAGGTACTCAAAAGGCACAAAAAGAGTAGATTATCAATGAAAAAATAACTAAGCACCTAAAGTATGCCTTTATTACTTTTTATGATAATTATACATCTAGATTAGTTTTACAAAAACTCAATATTTATGGAAAACCCACTACAAGTGTATTTATATTATGGAAAACAAGAGATAAAACATCTTTAAAAACTTGCATTTTAAAGAAATACTTAAATAGTTAAGTGGCCCTTAGTCTTTTGATAAAATTCAATGATTCACAACAAGTTTATTAGGGTAGATTATTGATAAGTATGTGACCCAATATGATAAAATATGAGATCAAGATGGTCTCCTAGGTAAAGGATACCCCTCAATCTCTACCTTGTAACTACAAAGATTGATCACTCGTTCACTCAAATTCTACAAGCTACTAAGAAAACTAAATGAATATTCATTATCTCAATTAGAAATAATGTCATAATTTAGAGTTAGGGTTACCCACACCTTAGGTTAGCTTCACAAAATGAAATAAGATTTTTTTTAAAATATAATAGTTATAACAAGAGACATTGTTGCATAAAATTCTTACCACAATTTTGTGTGACCTAGAATTATTTTTTATTGATTGTTTTCAATAGCAATGTAACATATGTATTGAGATAATGGTCTCTAAATTTCTATTCCACACACCATACAAATGAATAACATCATTGATATTAACCATGAAGCAAAGCTTTACAAATTTTATATTGCAATTGCTAATTTAAATATGAAAATTTATACATATTTCTTGTTATTGATAATTATTTAGCCTTTGATCTTAAAAAATAAAAGTATGATTAAAAATATAAATGAGATGCATAAGTTTTTAAATTGTCTATATATACATGCATACATACATATAAACATACATACACATACATACATATGCATACATACACATATATACACCCATATATAGACACACACACATATACATATACATACATACACACACATGTACACACATATACATACATGTTAGATATATATACACATATGCATACATATACACACCCATATGTGTGCATACACATATATGCATACACATACATATGCATACACATATACATATATGTGTTTATATATATTTACATGTACATATATTCATAAAACACCTACCAATTATCATCATATAGTTTCTCAATATTAGGGTGTCTCAATAATAAAATGGAAGAGAAAATGAAAATAAATTAAAAATAATTATTTATAATTATGAAATAGAAATTTTGAATAGTAATCGTTATTTTTTATATTCCTTTATTGATAATGTTTTGGTTTATTCTCATCAATTAACAAAAGTTGCAAACCAACATTCATGATTTTTACTAGGTCTTTTCATAAGATATTTGGTATGGTGAGCATTTGGAATCTAGTCATTTTTTATAAATAAACTTTTATGAACATGACTAAACTCCAAGTGTAGACAATTATGGCAAGGCAAGGCTTAGTCTAACCCATAGTGAGCTAAATACCTCTTTTGCACAAGACTTGTTAGCTTACCATTTGTTTAATAAAATTATAATTTTGAAACAAATTCATTGTCTATGCCTTATATTTTTATTTAACCATACAAAGGCCCAATTCGACCTATATATTTTTCTAAAGATTACTCATTGAATAGAAAAGTCTACAACAAAGTGCTATGGTAAAATGGTACTCTTACATTACCCCTCACTATATACATAGACATATTTGTGTGTTATTAATGCAAGTTTAGGAAGTAGACAATTTTCCTAGGATTTTCATAATTAATTGTGAAAGTTTCACTTCAAAAAAATTGTTTAATTTTTTTTAATTTGACAATGTTGAGAATTAGAATTAGGATGGTACATATATGGAAAAAGGTATTATCAATGCTTCCATGGATGATGTAGTATTTACACAAAGAAAAATGTACCCATTACATCTCTAACAAATTTTGTATCAATAGTTTTTAATTTTCTCTCACTAGTACAAATCCACCTCAGCAAAAGTATAAATTATAATAGGAACTAATATTAGTAGGAAATTAAATATTAATATTTAAAAATTGAGATAATTTAGCAAGTACCTAATATATAAATTATTTTGTTATTTATCAAGCCAAAAAAAGGCCTTCTGTTACTTCTCAATTATTTGATTTTGTAGGCTTCAAGAGGATATGGTACATGGACACATTAGTTCTTAGAGCTCTCTTTTATTTATGAGAGATAATAAGCTCTTTGTAATTTATGTAAATGCAACTTTCCTTTCTCATCTTGTAATCATAAAACTTGTATATAAACTAGAAAAGGTGTTTTCAATTATAAGTTGCAAATAAATTATATAATACTTATAAAAATCTTGACGGAATGGACACCCCTCAAACCTTGGTTCTAAGCTAAAGGGGACCCCCTTCAGGGTATCTCCAACAAACAAACAAAAATATAATATCAAGTTCATGGTTCCTTAATTATTTGCCTCAAACTATGTTAGAGGATGATACTCAATACACTTGTTTAAAGTATAAACACAAAAAATTCAAATTATTTCTTCTTTTCTTCCAAAGCCTTTAACTTTATAATATTAGTATTTATTTAAATTTTATTTTTATTTAGCAATTTTAATTTTACAATAGAATTGTTAAACAAAAAATTGCAACCAATATCTATAAGACATTGTGGGAAGAGATTTTTTGTATTCTAAACTAAGCAAAATTTGCTTCCAAAGACCTAATTGTATATGGAATGACATTTACTACATGAATAGTAAATGGTAAAGATCAATAATCTCCTTAAAACATTTCTAGAGGGAAAATATCTCTGAATTAATTAAAAATGATAATTCTTTGCAAAATAATAATTCTATAAACAATATTGACTTTGTTTCTTAAAATAAATGATATTCCTTTTTACTATGTACTTTCTCCTTTCCTAAAAATATTTTCTTCAAGCCTATAAATGTGATAGATACCTACATGATGAATCCATTTGGCCTAAAAATTGAAGAGTAAAAAGGAGACAAGGATAGTCGTTCAGTGGAAGGCAGGAGACGACTCAAAAGCCAATGAAAGGGGAAATTGATAAATTAAATAATGAAAGGAAACAAACAAAATGGGTTAACGTTGAAAACAATTTAGAGAATGCGTCCTCCGTTAGTTGACGGTAACGGATCAATCAAGATATTGCATCCATGGGTTGGTAGAATTAGGTTAAATCATAGATTCAGCCAGCTGTCTAGTGGGTCTATTTTGTTTTTTAGTTGGAACCTACTTATAATAGCTTAATACAAGTACACTAGATGGATGTCTAAATTTAAAAAATTATGTATACTTTTTATTATTTAATTAGTTGTTTTAGTTTAGTGTGACATATTTTATTAATAGATAAAATTATTTATAATTATTTATCAATTCATATTAAAATATACATAAAAGTAGTTAAAATGTAGTTTTATATGTGGTATAAGTCAATCTAAACATATATTAAAATATTATTTATTAGATGAAATTATTATATTTTTGTCATCACATTGAATAGTTTGAGTTTGTATAGTTTATGCAACGTTAGTGTACAACTTTTAAACCTAAACCAAATAAAAATTTATTTTTAATGAACAATATATGTTCTCAACTTGTCACATTTATAAATATTATTTCTATGTAATGATTCTTTATCTTCTAAGTTAAGTGTTATTAATGTTTTTTTGAAGATCTTTACCACAAGTTCCTACTTATATGCAAAATTCACCATTTGGTACATAAATTAAATTTAATTCATATTATAAAATGGAATAAGACAAGCTTATTTGTGTGGTTGATTACATGACAAGAGAGGTGAATAATGCCTAATGTGATTTAAAAAAATTCAACCCTATCAAAAAAAAAGGCAAATAGTAGATCACATCAATTCAAAGCTTCTCAACAAACAAAATCTTTTGTGGGTGGAAAAGACATGCATATGGGCCACTTCAAGCAGTGGTCAATACATAATAACATCTACTTAAATGCACTTGATCAACCCAACCGATAACTAAGACCCCAAATGGAGAAATATACTAAAAATTAGACCTTGACCAAAAATCAATCAATTTATATTATTTCTAATACATGAAAAAATTATAGATTTCCCTTAAAAATAAAGTGGATAGGTTTCTCCATTTGCTCTATCTCAAAGATGAAGCTAGCATAGAACATATGTTCCTCAAATGTTATTTCACTTAGAAAGTCAAGGATGACTTGGCCTCTTTCTTCAACATCAACTCCTTGGCAGAAAGTTGAGTGAATAAACAAACCAAACAATGGACAAAACTAACTCATTATTATAAAAATTATTTAAAATAATCTTGAAGAGAATTGAACTTCATAAATCATACAAAAATTCAACACACTTTAGTAGCATGAATGATTTTGTCATAACAAAGGGATCGAAAATCTGAATCAAATTCAAGAGGTAGGCTTTCAATATCCTACCAATAAGAATATTACCTAAACCAACAAAAAATGAACTCAATTTTGAGAGGGCTTCACACAACCCTAGCCAAGCACGTATAAGAGAAACCTTTTAAGACAATCTAGGTAATCATTTACTCTCTAATAATATAGCGAAGCTTTATGCTTTCAAGCTATGACTCCAAATGTCAAAGAGCTCAAGAATTTGTAATTTAGTGACTAAAAGTAACTAAAATTATTCAAAGTAAGTTTATTGGTATATTAAAAGATTCATTAGAAGATCGAGAAGATGTTTCAAAATATTAAACATCCCCTCAATTTTTACCATTACATTATAAATTGTACTCCTAAAGTATTTAACTAGGTTTTTGATAGATTGGCTAATAATGCAAGGTACATTTCATTGGAAACTTGATTGAGATGAGTAAGATAGAAAAAAATGAGGTTTTTCCTTACCCTAAGATGGGTGGATCTATTAAAGGAAAGATATTGGGATTAATCCATATGCTATTAGTAACTATAAATATGATTGGAACTTATCATCTTGATTTATCCACAACATAAGTTGTTCTAGAAATGCTTATCTAATAGAGAAGATATTTATTTTTCTGTAAGTAATTGTATCACATATTGATTTTCTAATGTTTGTTTTGATTGTCAACAAATATCAATAGCATATTTCAATTGTATGGAATATCAATGGCATGCTTCATAAGGCAAAAGAATAGTCTCTTATTTGGATTTTGTACTAGAAAGTTATTTATTATTGTCCTCCATCTTAGCTTCCCTTGTAGCTTCTTCATCATTTTTTTCTAGAGAAGAATTGCTCAACATTTTTCCAAAGGTTCTATAAGTTCAAAACATAGAGGTTCTTCCAATGGACTAAAAAAGAATATGTCTACCACCACTTTATATTTAAGTATAAATTTTGGTTTTCTCTCTAAGTATATTCTCAATTGCTACACTTTTCTATTGACGTGTTATTCTCTAAGCCTATTATGGGTTTTAATTTTTGCAATCAAACAAAATATGATTGGATGCAACTGTTCTTTTGAAAAAAAATTCAAGGACATTAGCATGGTTCATCATGTTTGTAAGCATGTTCAATTTTAGAAAGACAATTTGTAGAAGAATTATGAATATTTTGTAGATGTGGTTACTATGCTCTTGCATTGAATTTTGACACTTAATATTGATACAACCATTAGGAATTTTCACACATTTTTTCTTCCAGATGAAAATTAAAAATATTAAAAGCACTCAAAATATTTTTTCTTTGATCATAAAATATGGAAACAAATACAAGGGAGGTCAATAGAAAAGTAGATGTGAAGGAATCTTGACTAATTGTCAAAGTATGCCTTTATCTCCTCATCACAATGACATAACAACTCTAAATGAGAGATTCAGAAAAATCTCAAGCATTATATTCTTTATTGAATTAAAATAGAAAGAATGGATGATGAAACATTAAAGACTCCTCAAATTTATTCTAGATTATTATCAAGAAAAATAATACAAAATCATCATGGCTCTCTACATAATTCTCCTACTCACTTATAATATCAGTTCTCTTGTTTCAATCTTACTCTAATATTTTTTCAATTTTACATTACATATATCCTTTTTAGGATCATATCAACTCTTTCAATCTTATTCTAATATTTTTTCAATTTTATGTTAGATATATATCCTTTTAAATCATATCAACTCAAAAAATCACCCCAATGCTTTTAAAACATTTTAATTCTAAATTATTCTTTCCTAGTGAATAGTCAAATCCATTATATTCTTACGTTTCAATTTGAACCTATAATGATTACAAATTTAATCAATAGATTGTAGCATTAAATCCAAGTGTCAAATTTTACATTATCAATTTGAAACAATCCTTTTAACTCTATTTTGTATTTATGGCATTGGCATTCCTCATTTCTTTATTATGGACATTGTTCACACAAATTACTCTAGCCCCATATGTCAAAAAAAAATGGGGAAAAGTTGCTGATGCTCAAACTAAGTAGACTAGAATATGCTCTCAAGTTTAGTATGTTTAAAATAAGACGATCAAAATATTCTTGTTGAGGAGCAACAAAATGATTAGAGATCAAAAATATGTATTTGCATGCTATCCTACCTCCACAACCCACGCTTACCCAAACATGATGAGCAACAATCATGTCCTCACACCTACAACCTTCTTCTTTACTCCTACTCCACTACCTATGTTGCTACTGCATGGTTACCTTCTAAGTTGTAGTAGCTGGCAGTCTAAGGGAGATGACTCAGTAGTTGAGCACACTAACTTCGCGCTTCTCAAAATCCTACGTGAAAATTTCAAAAAATTCCCAATTTTTTAAGCAGCTTACTTGACAATGCCCTTACTTATAACTGAGTTTTCAAGGCCACATTCTTTTGTGGCCTCATTCTCACAGAGTTTCTCCTGAAAAATGACTACGAAATGCATGAGATAGTTCGACAATCATCAAATTTCAATAGACAGAGACTGGATCACATATATGTCGACCCAAGCATGGAGTTACACTACGGAGATTTGACGGATGCATCGTCACCATGATCTGCGCCTTACACAAGCAAATGAACAAAATTGTTGATCTTATGGCATCGTATAAGGCTGTGACAGCGGCGTAGATCTATAGAGAGATAGGTTCTCAGGAATGACAACGCTCAAGCCAGGTCACAAAATGCCGTTCCAAATGGACAGACCCACTTGCGTTGGTATCTAGTGAATGCCCTCTACACTGGGCAATACTCTCTCCTCATCACAAAATAACACACAGAAACTGATCCCGCTCTGCTCTGATATCAGTTCTCATGGAGCAATCAGATGCAATGGGTGTTAAGTGGACTATTCACTATCATGAGACATACATGGTTGAATCTTGATAGCAGTATCACAATTTCACTCACTCTGGAAAATACCTCCTACTTATCAATGAACTTCATTATGAGATGGGTTTATATATATGTGATGGTGGTGAACAAAGTGCAGTAAATAGCACTCACAAGGTTCACAACAAATAACTAATTATCACACCTATCAAAACAAACCCAAACAATCAAACAAATAATAACAAATCAACAAACCATACGGGTAAATGATGGAATATGCCAACAATTTCTTCTATTGTCTTAAAAAAAAAATTAGAGGAATCGAAAGAAATCAATCACATGCAATCATAATGATTACATTTCTTAGTTAGAAGATATCAACATACCAATGCCCATGATTTTTCCTTCAAACATTGCATGCATCCTCTACTTAATGAAAGGAAATCAAGGGAAATGGGGTCAAAGATTGGGTTAAATTTTTAACATTGGGAAAAGCATTAGTTAGGGTCAAGGCTTTAGTGTAACAACAATATTAATATTACTTTATCTACCCAACGATTGTTTAGTGTATAAGTTTAAATTATGTAAGTTTTTAACTTCTATGTTTATAGATGTAAAATAGGATTAAATAAGTAATTTGAGTATTTAAATGAATAACATAAGAGAACAAAATGTTTAAATATTGTCATCAATAATTTTAAAACAAAGGTGCCATAATTTTTATCCACTTGTGTAGGGGTTTAAAAGTCCTATTTTTGGCATCTATTATTAACCCACATGTTTGAGGTGTCACATTTGATTATGTGGATCTAAAATCTTAGTTTAAATCAAAAGACTTGCAAATAAACTATTATAAAAATTTGGGTCCAATTCAAAATCTCCATGTATAATTTCGAGAGGCATTAAGTTTAGGTACTCAAGTATTGGGTCCTCTCCCCTATAGTAAATGTGTTTATTATGAATTTTTTGTATGTTGTAATTAATGTGTAGGTTGTTTATGTGGACACATCACTAATGTAAAGATGACTTAAGCTCTTTCTACTAAATGTATTATTTATAAGAAGTTAGGCACATTAAAGAACTTTCCATTGATCATTTTTCTTGGCATTTGTAGAAGATTTGATCTTGAGTCTAACTTAAAGGAAGCTAAGATAAATAAGAAATGGGTTGGGACAACTAAATTGGATGGATTCGTTACTCTCTCATTGGTTGGGAGCCATCAATTTCATGAAGGAGAGGTAATTAGATTTTTTTTTGTTTAATGGGAGAGGAACACATCCATCTAATCCTCCCCAAATAATATGTTTAATGTTTAGTCTTATGTATTCTTCTCATTCCTTGATTACTTAATTCATATTGAACAATATATCCACTTGATTGAAAGTCCATCAAAATACGTGATTCTTTAGGGAGTTTATCATGGGACTATATGATTTAAAATTAATTCACACATGATTGCTCTAATTGTTGATTGAATGATTAGGCAACTCAATGTTGCTCTCATGCCAAGAGTTGATCAAGTGGTATTGAGTGAGGTAGACTATCTTATTCATATAGAAGAAGTGCATGGATGATAAGATTAATGTCTTTCCATTATTCTTGAACAATAGTAGCTCAAGCAATTAAGGTTTCCATCAACTCTCCTAAGAATTCCATTTCTAAATATGTTCTCAACCTAGGACATAAGAGTGAAAAAAATAATTGTGACCTATATAGTTGATACAAAAAATTCAAAGTCATCTTTGTTTGTTTAATTTTATATTTTGATTGTGGCTTAATTGTTTTAATTTGAAGTGTTGAATACTCGTTTGGTTTGATTCTTAAATGGTTTTGAGTTTGGCATTTAATGCTTGAATGCATAGTATTGATCATTTATGAGGGTTTGGAATGATGCTTGAATTTAAATGGTTTTGTAATTTTGACTAGATTTTATATATTTTTGGTGACTTTGCATGTTTTGGATGTTTTTTAAATGGTTTTGTGATTTCTGGATGCAAGTAAGATGAATTGAAATCTATTTTTTGGGGTTTTTGCGACATATGTACCTGTGCGAGGGGGTCATACAGCTTCCCTACTAAAAAAATTGCCCTGAAAACAAATTTTTCCAAATATAAGAAAATTTAATATCAAAATTCATGGAATTAGCCTCTTAGAGACAATGACGAGGTCCGTTTGGGCCAAAAATGCTTCTATAAAAATGTTTTCTCCAAATCTGAGCTTCAAACTCTTGTTTTCCAAAGGTGCAAATGGTGGCCAAATTGAGTGAAACAAAAGCCAAATCTAACTTTCCCGAGCCTCCTAAATACAACAGGATAGCCAAAAATACTACCACTATAGCCAAAAGAGTTGCAATCATCAGATCTCACCAAAAATCATACATGCAATATAGGATTAACAGATCTCTACAAATCTTTTATGATTCTCCAGATTGTATTGAAACACAAGAGAAGAGCATACAATAATTCACAAGATCATAAAAGAAACTTAAATCAAAACAAAAAAATTTGATGATAGAAACTCTCTAAGGAAAAGGAAGGGGCTCAATGCCATATTCAAAGCTCTTATACCATGTTGAAGTGAGCAACCAAGATATTCAATCTACAACACCAAATAACCTCCACATGCAAAAGAGAGAAGCAACAATGAAAGATGTTATTCCACCAAACAAGAATTACATTATGATACAGGATTCACAATATGTGAAAAAGTTGTAAAATATGCAAGAGATGCCTTGCTTATGAAGGAAATGTGAGAGATAGGATTATACAAGATCATGACAAGTGTCTTAATCCTATCACATGAGACAAATAACTCATAACTACCTAGGATAAGATAAGATCTAGAAAAGACAACTAAAACTTCTAGAAGGAATCCTATGACCTAAATAAACTTAACATGTGAATAAGTCCCCTAGTAGGAATTAACTAGGTACAAGACTTTAAATTCACTCTTTCCTTCATAAAACTAGTGACTTAACAAAGTTGGATTTGTGTTTAATTTTAAAATATTCTATATTTTGAAATAAATCTTTGATCTCAGTAAATATGAATATGTAAATCTAAAATTTCATTTTTATATTATTATGGTTGAACCTTCCAATTTTTAAATAACCTTGGTTATTTAATGCATAGACATCCTAGGGTGTAAGAGCACTTTTGCATCACCAAAACCATAAATTATTTTACTTAATTTATTTGTATTTTTTCATTTACATTATAACCGTTGGTCAATCACCATATATCTTAGCACATGTCACTAAACTTCCTAATCTCATTTTGTAGTTGGGAATATATGTTCTATGTTAAGTCTATAATATTACATTCAATTTCCAAGAGATTTTGATCATTGCAAATAATAATTCACTTTCAGACTCATTACCAAACATAACTAGAAGACATCAAGTGTCAATGTTCATAGTTTATGATTTTTTAAGCCTACAACAACAAAGGAGCATATTTCAAGATACACTAGACCTAGGAGAGAGTATGGTATGAACCGCATGAAGATTTGTTGATCCATCATCAAAACATTCATTTTAGAATAGTATCACATGTTTGGTCAACTACACATTATACTTGTCATTGACCTTTGCTTCTTCTTATGGCCAATCACAATCATTCCTAAGGCTTGGAATTGCTATAGAACACATTTTGTTAGCCAAGCTTTATACCTTCTTATAGCTGATTGTAATTATTACTGAGGCTTGGAATTGCCATATAAACATTTTCCATGATCATTGTAAGGAAATTAAAATGGTGGAGAGAAGATAGTATGGATTGGAGCTCAACATTGGGGTAAATGCATGGAAATGGTATACAAAAAAGGGATCAAAAGTGGCCACTAATTTTGAAATCAGCTAAACTTGAACTTGGATGAGTAGTTTGAGATGCATGCACTTAAAATTTGAAGATAAAACAAGAATAAGAGTTGTAGTACTTTGAATCTAATTTCTAAACTACTAAATTTTATAAAATTAGTTAAGATTAAGAGGACGAAACGTTGCACGCACACAAAAGTGTCCCTATTTTCTCACTAAATTATAACATAGTGTTTGGTGTGTGGCCCTTGTTTTTTGTTGCATTTATTTTTAAAAAAAATTGATTGGTATAAATATAATTAAGAGGGAGTACTAAAATTTGTGTATATTTTTGTATTTTTTATTGAATATTCTTTTTGTGATTTTTCGAAGTGGGTGCATCCTAAAAATTGCATCATTGAGCATGTGTGTCACATAACTTGCACAAAAGTAATCTAATTGAAAAAATCCAAAGTTAAAAAACTCCATTGATGATGTGCAAGTTGAAAAACTCCATTGAAGCTCAAAAACATGTGAAATGGAAGAAAATTAATAGTCCAGGCCTTTAGGATCTTTATCCAAACATATTCCAAAGAAAAAAGCCAAGAAGATCACATTTTGTGAAACACAAAACACGAGCAAGTTTTATGTTCCAAAAAATGCGAGCATATTTTTTAGAGCATGAAATATGATGTATTTCATGTTCCACAAAATGTGATCATAGAACATGAAATATGATGTTTATGAAATAAAAATGATCTTGAATTTCTTAAAACTAAACTCTCTCTCTCTCTCTCTCTCTCTCTCTCTCTCTCTCTCTCTCTCTCTCTCTCTCTCTATATATATATATATATATATATATATATATATATATATATATGTATATGTATATATGTATATATGTATATATGTATGTATGTATGTGACATATACCGTGAGTGTAGAAAATTGTATCCCTTTTAACATTTTCACACCTTTTTGGGCCCTCCTATTTAAAATGGACTTAATAATGCCTTAATTTAGTGTTGAAAAATATATCTCTTTATGTTTTCACACTTGTTTCAACCCTCTTAATTAAATTGAACTTTATTATTCCTTAACAAGCCCTTGTATTCATTTACAAGCCTAATTTATATTTTCTAAAGGGGAAACTAGACAATAATTAATGCCAATACATAACAATTTACCTTGAGTAA
>VDFB02156752.1:0-13060 GCA_007258455.2 Sequoia sempervirens | reverse complement strand
TCACAAAACATAATATCACAGTATCTAATATTACCGTTGCTATTCCAAATTAACAAATGATTACAGAAAATATTCCAGACCTCTTTTGCATAGAAACAGTTAAAGAAAATGTGTATTATATTTTCAGG
Source organism: Sequoia sempervirens (assembly GCA_007258455.2). Taxonomy (NCBI): domain Eukaryota; kingdom Viridiplantae; phylum Streptophyta; class Pinopsida; order Cupressales; family Cupressaceae; genus Sequoia; species Sequoia sempervirens. Next base: position 12,932 of record VDFB02156752.1, on the reverse strand, counting down.
AAACCTGCAGATAGTGCAAATATCAACATCATTATGAGTGTGTTTAAAAGGAAGCTTGTGCAACAGTAATTGCCATATGAAATAGGCTTTTTTTGGCTCCTCTAAATTCTGCCAAATTGCTGTGAGAGTTTTCCTCCACCTGCAATCTGCAAGTCTCACATCCCAACAAAGATTAACATGTTCAAGAATAGACTCTTGCTTGGTAAGCTCTTTATATAAATTTTTATGTCACATAAAGGTGATCCATCAAACCAAACAATATCCTCATTAAAGTCACAACTATCCTTCACATTGTTAGAAACAGAAATATCTTTGCAAGCATCAACAAGAGTGTTGTAAGTTCTATTGTTAGGGTTGTCTAACCTAAACTCCTCAACCAACTTGTTCATAGACTTTAACCGACCCTTATCAAGGATGTCATGGAAAGTCAGAATGCCAGAGTGCCACCACTTTTTAGCCGAACATCCTTATAACAAGGCCAGGGGCTTATTACGGTGCTCTAGGTTCCACCATAAGGAGGAATACTCATGAAATGCATTCCCATTACGGAGGTCAACATTGCCATTTTTGAAGGAGAGCTTGTGCTTAACCATTTCCCAAGCCTTCCACAGGCTAGTAAAAATAGGAGAACCCATAGGTGACATGGGATGCTTGTTAAGAAGGATGTCACAAAGAGGTAAATTCTTCCAAGCCTTGGCCTTCTTGGGCACAACCTTACTGATATTCCATCTAATCAGAACCTTCCAGGGTTCCTTACCTTCCATAGCATGGGCAATCCATTTAATAGCAAGTGTGATGCCCTGGATTCTTAAATCCTTGAGGCCCAGACCACCTTCCATCTTCCCCATACAACACCAATCCCACTTAACTAAATGCTTCTTCTTTTGACCTTTACCATCAGACCATAGAAAAGCCCTAATCCTCTTTTGAATTTTGTTGATTTGATAACTGTTAAAGAACCAGACCGAAGCAAAATAAATGCTATAAGAAGAGAGAATTTTTTGACAGATTTGGAACCTACCAGCAAAGGACAGATACTGCTTGTCCCAACTACCAAGCTTCTTATCAATTTTACCACTTATCCACTCCCACATCTCCTTTAAATTAGGACTGATGGCAAACGGGATACCCAGATATCTTACCAGCTTATTAGGTCCTCCCCACTGGAAGTTATAATTTTGCAGCCAATTGAGCGGATTTTCCTTCCACCCAAGAAAACTAGACTTAGGAAAAGAGATTCTAGCTCCAGAAGCCTGACAGAATAACTGTAGCTTTTCCATTAGCCTATCAAGGTTTCTTTTCTCCATTTCAATAAAGATTGCAGTATCATTTGCAAACTGGATATTGATTAATTCAGACTGATATGGGAGGAAAATCCCTCTTACTTGGGGAGAGATAGTTTGATCTCTGAGTAAATAGTGAAGAACATCTAAGGCAATAACAAAAAGAGAGGGTGCAAGGGGCACCCTTGTCTTATGGATCAGCCAAGGGAGATTTCCTTTGACAATTCTCCGTTAACATCAACCTGAGCCACCGCGTCCTTTAGCAAAATATTCACAGCTTTGCAGAAATAGTCAAGGAACCCGAAAGCTTCCAACATAGTTCTCAAGAAAGCCCATTCAATTCTATCATAGGCTTTTTCAAAGTCTAAAAGCAACATTGCTGAGTTTTGATTAGAGTTCCTTGACCAGTTCATGGCCTCCCAGCTTGTAATCAGATTCTCTAAAATGTATCTCCCTTTAATGAACCCAGTCTGGGTACTATTAATGAAACTTGGGAGGATATCCACCAACCTAAGAGCAAGAATTTTGGCAAGAATTTTGTAAGACACATTCAACAGGGTTATGGGCCTCCAGTTTTAACCAGCGTCTTGTCACCCCCTTTAGGAAGGAGCTGAATAATACCCTTATTGATACAACTCCCCAAAGAACCTCTATCCAAAGCCTCCTAATAGGCTTGTAATAGATCCTCACTTACCCAGTCATTGAAAGCCTTGTAGAATTCAACTGGTAGCCCATCATAGCCTGGGGACTTATCATTCTGCATAGATTGAGTAGCCTTCTGCACTTCTTCTTTGGTGATAGCAACATTCAACCTGGCAGCTTGGGTAAAATTGATCTTTTTGGGGATAATGCTCCTTATGCACTCTCTAGCCCTCCTATTGCACTCTTGAAAATCTTCAGAGGTAAAGAGATTTTGATAAAAAGCATGGAAAATAGCAAGAATATCTTCCTGAGAACTCAAGAGCCTACCATCCTCCCAGATTTTCCCAATCTACTCTTTCCAGGATTTCTCTTTTATGTAATTGAAAAAGAATTTGGACCCTTTATCTCCCTGGTGGATCCAATTCAGTTTGGCTCTGACCTTGAGGCCATTGGACTTGTAGGTTTGAATCTTTCTAAGATCATTTTTCGTTCTTGCTAGATCTTCACTTAAGTAAGAATTTGAGGGATCCTCTTGCATCCTTGCCTCGGCCATGAAAAGAGCCTTCCGGAGCTCATGCTCCTCTTTCCTTCTGTCCATGGCCTTTTTTTTACCAATAGTTTGAAGAAGCTTCTGCTAGGCATCCACATTTTGGTTCCACCTATAATGGCACTGTCTTCTTTGAAAACCCACTTATTAATTTCCCTAATGGACCTAATGCCATCTCTGCAATCCTCCTCTTGAAGAAGTTGAGCATTTAAGATGAATTTAGGCTTCTTGGGAGTTTCCAACCCACTATCTTGGGTCAAGGAGACCGTTGCTTTGATGGGATGATGGTCAGAGAGGGTGTAAGGGTGAACACACACATGCTGCCCAGAATTACTAGGGAGGAAGTTGACGACATTTTTACTTGCATAAAACCTATCCAGCCGAGAGCAGATCCTGTTATTTCGTTGTTGAGCATTGCACCAAGTAAACCAAATGTCTTTGAACTCTCTCTCTTTTTTTTTCGAGAGGATCAAATAGCCCAAACTTGTTTTTAAACCTTTGCTAGAAATTCTTTCTGAGCCTTTCCAGGCAGCATTAATTCCCCCCCGCTTATCTTCCATTTGCTCCACCATATTGAAGTCCCCCCCTAGAACCCAGGGCCCTTTAGGTAAATGTGATTCCATCCATTGCCACAGCTGGATTCTCTCTCTATGATCATTAGGAGCATAAACCGCTCCAATCCCCATTCTCGCACCCTCTTTTTCCAAGACAATCCAAACCACCCTGTTACAGGGCAATATGCCACTACCCACCATGAACTGCTTCCATTTACTAGCAAGGAGAATTGTGACACCTCCTTTCCCCTTCTCATGCTGGGTGGAGAAATGGTAAGAGTCTTTCCATATGAATCTCATGTTAACCTCCAAAGTAAACCCCGTAGCTTTTGTCTCTTGTAAAAGGACAATATCTTTTTTAGGTTCCAGATTTAAGAACCTTCTCACAATATATTTTATGTCGGGGGACTCTAGACCCCGAATGTTCCACGATATAATATTAATATTCATGTTCACCTGCTATAGGGGTGTCCTCATGGCAGTTTTTGAACTGCTCAAAACATTTAGGAAGTTTTTCCTCAACCTTCATCCTCTTTGCCATTGGAGATTGAATAACAATACTAGTCTTTTTTCTTTTATTTTTGATATGCTGGCTGTTGGAGATTCTAAAGGTTGGGGCATCATATTTCCTTGGTCTCCCAGGCCCCTTTTTAGGTTTAGAGCATATCACAGACCTCTCCTTTCTGTTATCCTTCTCAACATCATCCCCGGAGTCACCTGTGGCCTCACCTGCTATGGGTGGCATGGGGTTGGACACAAAAAGTACACCACCCAGGACGGGCTCAGAATTGTCATGTTGTCTATGATCAAGTTGGTTGGAATCCGGTTGGACAACCCTAGTAATAGTATCAGAAAAATCATTAGAACTACCTCCATTTAGATGATCCTCAACCTTAAGGCTATTGCACAAGTGCCACCCATTTCAGATTGCAGCTCTGATGTTTTCCCCATAACCGAGAATTTGGAGGAATCACTTCTAGCAATAGACCAATCTTGAAGATCACCTGAATGGTGCATTTCTAATTCAATAGTCTTGTCAGTTCTATTGACTTGTTTTAGGTTAGTCTGTTCAGGTTTGTATTTAGGCGGACCACACTTATTTAGCAAATTTTCCTCAATTCTTTCATGAATTTTCCACATAACAAGTTGCTGAGCATTAAGTTTCTCAATTTATTCCTGGCTCCAATTAATTGAAGAAGTCGGGTTTGTGATGGATTTGGGTCCAACAGCAAGGTCAATTTCCTCATTTTTATCTATCTCCTCCTCCTCGACAAGGGCATCAAACAAATTCTTTGTCGAGAGTAAATTCTGAGTAGGTAAGGGCTTCCCCAAGGTTTGAACACCCTGATTCACCGAACTCAGGGGGTTTAGATCCACCACAGGATCACACTCCTGCCGGGGACGAGATAATTCCTCAACAGAGTCGAGACCAGCTGGGTGGGCTTCGACAGCACCCCCCATGGAATTCACCATGTCGGCACCAACATTCTGGTTCTCCTTAGCCCCCTTAGCGGGTCTACCTACCTCCCTATTATCTTTTCTTTTAATTAGGGGACAATTTTTACGAATATGGCCTTCATGGCGACACAGGTAACAGGCATTTATACTGCCCAAAATTTCAAGAGGGCAACTAACAATTCTTCCCTCATCTTCAATGAGGAGCCCGGGAGGGAATTCAATCCCGGGTATTAGAGAAACAAGAACCCTAGCATCGGTGGTTCTAAGATCGGTTACTCATCCATTCTGAGCACATTACCAAACGGAGCCAGAATGGACGGGACAAGCTTCCAAAATTCTGGGGGCACATTCTTCACAATGACCCACCACGGGCAGGAGAGAGCAAGCACTTCCTCCGCAATGGCAACAGGGTTCCAAGTGGTGCAGGAGCACCCAAAATACAAGTCTCAAAATACAAGCATAAATCTTAATGTAATGTTTTTAATCTTTTTGTTTTGTTGTGTACGGTCTAATACACCATTGATAAGGTGTAAGGGACCTTCTTGAAGCTTAGGTTTAATTTTGAATAAATTAGGAATCAATTTGTAGGCGTTTTCTTAAGTTTTGGCTGAAATTCGAAAACACAGTGTGTTTTCGAAAAAAACGTTTTTTCTCCACTTTTAAGCCCGAATCAGCAACCCTAACTGATTTCCCGTGATGTGGAAGGAAAGCCTCGACCATTTTTGTTGGGGTTGAATGTTTTTGAACGGTGGGAAGTCTTTGATAATGGCGGTTATGTTGAAAAAAACAAGAATCAGTGATTTTGTGTAAAGAAAAATCTGTTTTCCTGTTCTTTTTGGCGTAACAGCAAATAGATGAATAGCATAAATCTTTTATTGGAATAAGAGCATGTACAGCAACGTGTTATAGTTCTGTTTTGGTATTTTTAAACTATTTTTCTATCGCTCTTTGTTTTTTATAAAATCTGTCTTTTCTTTAACTCTGTTTTGGGACTGGTAAAAAAAACCAGAATCATGGAGTTTAGATGTTGTTTCTGAACGTACCAGGCAGCATGGGTGTAGAGGAAGCAATGCTAAACTCCAGGCATGTATATATTGTACATATGGTAGATATTAGAGGTTTTTCTTGCAAGTTGGAAGACTGTTTCTAGGCGAGTTTGGAAACCCGGCTAGAAAAGACAGTCAAGAAGCAAATAACCCAACGTAGCAGGGGTGTGCAATGTTATTATCTGATGCGTATTGTGAGTGTAGACAGGTCTAAGAAGGTGTGGAGTGGAAACAGAAGACTCTCCAGTATGTTTTTGGTCAGAAAAGACAGAATAAAGCAAGGAAGAACATTAAGAAACCCTAGGTTACCCTAGGTTGAATTGTAACCCTGTACGGGCAGAAAAGACACCAATCTCCAAAAAAAGTAGTCATAGCTTGGAAAAAGAGCCAGAGGAACATTAGAAAGATTGGCACAATTAGTGGAAGAGGAGAGTTCTAACCTGTCCTTTTGTATTGAGAGGGCTAAAAAGGGGTTTGAGGCTTGTAACCCTGCCCAAGAACCAAGAACCCTGTTTTTGGGAAAACAATGGAGAGCTGAAGCTTGGTGTTTATTGAAGCACCGAAGAAGATGACTTTGAAGGCTTTGGAAAGTGCCACACACCCCTGTAACAACGTTGGCAGAGTGGAGGAGTGATTGGTCTTTTGAGGAATAAAAGGCTAGATAGTGCAAGTGGAAGAAAGAGTACCAAATAACGTTTTGCAGCAGCAGATTTGCAATGATAGCAGGGTTGCTAAGGTAAACCGGGGGTGCCTCAAACTAACAGAGGACCTATAGGTTGTAGGGTGAATGAATTAGCACCCAAAGGAGTTCTTAAGACAAAGACTCAAGCATTGAGATTGTGTTTTCTCAATCAACTCTATTTTCTATCACCAAGCTAGCGCTCGAAACATGTAGCCACCAACATTCCAGAAAGACCTAGCAAGCACTTTGCCCTGCATCTCATGGTTTCTAAAGAAAATAACAAATAATCCCTTTTGCAACAATCTACAATAATCTATTTGAATTCCAAATTTAGAAAGCCATATGCCGGAAAACCAAGAATCCAGAAATTTCCTAGATGGGAGTTTCTTGCTATCAATAGCAGCAAAGAAAATAGCAATTTCTTTAATCCTAGATTTCTCATTTCTGATGACCTCTCTCATTTCAGGGTTAGGCTTGAGCAAAGTAAAACTGGAAGTGCAAGAAGGCTTACCTTGATCTCCAGAAATTCCATCAGAACCCACCACTGACTATTGACCTAAAACAGAGAATTGGATGCCGGATGGGGTAACCGTTTCCTTGCCCGCAACTGCATCTTTGAAACTTTTACTACTTGCTGGGCCCTCACTGTTCATAGGGGGTACAGGTACAACCTTATCTTCCTCCATAAAAGCCCCCAGGGGGATGAGCCACAAGGAGCCCTTAGAGCCGAGCCACCATAGCACGAAACCAGGAAGACACAAAACAAAGCCAAAGAAAGAAAGACATGGGAAACAAAAGAAAATGAAAATGAAAACATAAAACCGTAATAGGGCACACAACCCAAATTATGGCCTAAGCCACGTTGACACACCTCCATGGGGGAGAGCCCCCAGATCCCCACATCGCCACTTCCAGTACTGCACACCGACCGAGGTAATAACTACTCCTCTGCGGTCCACCTCTTGGTCGCTCTTTCCTCGATCTCACAAATTGATTACTTTACAAAATAATAACCAATATTATCAAATTGAGATTAATTTAACATAAAGGATAATCAAAATGATTACAACTTGATTACTTTAAAAAATATAACCAAGATTATAAATACCATAAAGATGCATCAAATCGATAACCCAAAATTATCAAAATGATAACCACTTGATTTATTTTCAAAATGTTAACAAAACAATGACAATTTAATGAAATATGATATCCGAGAATAAAATGGTAGTGACATGTTTTCTAAGATTATCAAGATGATAATCACTTTATTTCTTTGTAAAATTTTAACTATAACTATCTAATAAATATCAAAATGATAGTCAAGAAATATGAATGACTATCAAATCAATATCTATAGTATGCAATGCTAATGAGACACTAAGTCAATAACTACACAATATTAATGAAAATCAAAATGATATATCCATGTGATCTATAGATCATAATAACAATAACAAAATATTTAGAGCAATGCATACATACAAATTGACATAGCCAAGAAATAAGAAATTAGAACAATAGTAGTTGCCAAATATGGAACCAATTATGCATCTCAACCTAAACAAAAATTCCTCCCTATAAATTTAACTCAACATTAATGAAACACAAGAACCCCAAAGGATCATATCTAAAATTAGATAAAAAATCATGTACGTAAAATGTGGAAACATATACAAAGTACATAAACAATTGAGAAAATGCATAAAAAAGATATATGAACTCATGCATACAAAATGAGGAAACATATACAAGGCAAGTAAATGACTTGATAGAATACATGAAAAGAAAAACTCATCAACATACACAAGACATGCAAATGGTTTAATAGAATGTATCCAAAAGATATGAACTCTTGCATGGAAATGGAGAAACATATACAAGGCATGTAAATGGTTTGATATAATGCACCAAAGAGATGTAATCTCATGGAACGTAATGATCATAGGTTAAGAAAAACAAATTATTCATTTTAAATATTAAAAAAAAAATGCACTTGGCAAGCATGAAGTTGAATATCTGATCAACGTCCCTACTACCAAAATGGGAATATTGTCCATTAGGTATGGACATCCATCAAAAGAAATTTGGCACACAAATTATTTGAAAGATGGTACTGTTTCCCCTAATTAAGATCTCTTAAATCTTGTCCCCCACATTCCTCTTGAAACCACCATCTAACATTTAATTTTGGAGGCTCTCTTTCTGATATCTAGCTTGAATATTTTTTAATAGAAAGTTATATTTGGGGGAAATTTAATGCTGGTAAGTAAGTTTGAAATGTGTAGAGAAAATAAAAGAAAAATTAAAAAGGAAACAATGAAAGTGTGTGCACAAAGGAGAAAATACAAAAGTAACAAAGTTTGTGAAGAAGAAAAATAGTTAAAGGAGTGTTATGGAACAACAATAAGCACCAAAGGAAGAAGAGAACAATTTATAAGTTTAGATAGAGTAGTGATACATATTAGCTTCGAACAATTGCATGAAACATTCATACACAATAACCTCAAATAGTTGTAGAAAAATAGAGTCATATGCAACAGTAATAAAACTATATATTTAAACATTTTGTAATCTATATTTGAAAGTTTTGCAAATTGTTTTTTGGATTAAATGAAAAATATTTCTTCTATGATTTTGATAAGTATTATTATTTCTTCTTAATGGACTATGTATTTGTTTTATTTGAGTGTATTGCTAGTAATTGGCAATTGAACAACTATGTGTGTTGTGTTTGGATATTCTTCCATCAAAATGGTATCAAAGCTATAGATTCTCAGATTTTTGGGGTTTATAAATTTTATTACAATTTCAAACATGGCTGGAGAAGACAACAAATGTTGGCAACAAACATAATCATTTAATGGACATAATTATGAGGTTTGGGCAAAGAAAATGAATATTATTATGATAGGAAATGACCTCTAGGAGCTTGTGGTCAACGGATCCATAGATGTGACTAACCTAGTATCTTATGTAGCCCTCACAAACAACTAGAAGACCACTTTGAAAGAGACAAAGAGGAAAGATGTAAAATTCCTAAGTTTGGTAAAGGATTCCTTGATAGAGGCAATATTTCCTAGAATAGAAACATCTAACTATGTAAAGGAGGCTTAGGAAATCCTCCAAACCAACTACAAGGGGACTAATAAAGTGAGATTAGTTAAGCTCCAAATTATTTGGAGAGATTTTGAAACTCTCCAAATGAAGGACAATGAATCTATTTTACAATTTCATACAAGAGTTTCTAGTATAATAAACATGTTGAGGAAAAATATTGAAACCTTGGAAGAGTAGAAGATTGTTGAGGAAATCCTCAAAGTCTTCCCTCAAAATTTGATATAATAGTGATTTTCATTAAAGAGGTCAAGGATCTCTTATAGTTGATAGTTGATGAGTTGATGAATTCACTACAAACCCATGATCAGTGCTTAAATAGGTCTACAAATTCTTCCCAAGAGTTAGAATTTAAAGCTCGAGACAATGCAAGAGGAAAGGGTAGAGGTATAAACAATTTCAAACGGAGATCAAGAGGTAGAGGTAGAAGTAATTAGGGAATGGGCAGCTCTAGAGCATATAGCTCCAAACAAATGAACAATCAAGAGGGAGCAAGAAGATCTTAGTCCACCTTTGGATCTAATAAAAACAAAATAGCTCAGTCTAAAGGTATGCCAAAAGCAATGTTCAATATTACTATTATTGCAAATATGGTCATTATGCTAGTGAAATTCATAATTCTCATTCTTTTTCTCTCTAGAATTCCACAAACAATGGAGTTAAGTTATGATCTCATAGAAATAGGTTACCTAAGAAAATTTAGGAAATGTTGGTGATAAGTTTTAAGAGCCTTTGATAAGAAGTGTCCATGGATTTTATATTAATAGCCAATGCTAAAAAAATAGTTCAATTATTTTAAGCTAGTAATCCTATAAAAAATTTAACAACTAATGTTAAAAATTATATATATCTTCTAAACATCGCATGATTAAAAACTTTTAAACTAACAAAGATAAATTTCTAACCCTACCATAACTACTAACAAAGATAAATTTCTAACCCTACCATAACTACTAACAATCCAAGAAAAGAGGAAAAAAAATACCCCTTAGTTTCAAAATAAAATTCACAACTTACCTTACAAGAAGTTTTTCCTCATCTTATTAAACCTTAGAAGAAGTTTCAAAATTGTACACATGGAGATCACATCCACATAAGCGGAAATGATTTTTTTAAAAAAATTGATCCATGTGACACTCCGTGTGAACCCCAAAGACGAACCACACTATTATGAACCCCTCTCCCCTAAAATTTAAAAAAAACTCCATTTTTAAAAATAAAATTCCAAACTTTGCTTTTAAGAAGTTTTTCCTCATCTCATTACGGTCCATAAAAATAAACTGGGAAGCCTCGCACGGGATTATTTCCTAATAGAAACGTGTACGTATTTTCGTCAAACGAAAACATATGTCTGAAATTCCTTGGGGTATATATTGGGGTGCTAAATTTTTCCACGTGGAGGGTGCAAACCCATTCAAAGCATAATCAGCAAAGCACCACCATCGATGTAGCACAATAGGCAAGTCCAAAATCTTGCTGGCTGATTGGTCTAAGCTACTTTTTGCGATGACGCGTACCTCAATTTGGCGGTGCCTGATGATTATGGAACTATTGTATTGAGGTCTCTGCAAGTCGTAACACGGGTATCTCAATCCACGCTTCAATGGCAGCGAAGAATGACGATGAAGGAGAAGCCCATACTACTTTAACGCGGGCCTTTGATGACAGGCATTTTCCCAATGATGTAGCTCTCCATATTGTATCCATGCTTAAGGTAACATACCTATATTTCATCTTAAAATTTCACTTGGGTCTGTGCCATTTATTTTTGGGTGGGTCAAATTTGTTTTGCAATCCAAATTGAAATAGGTTTTGTTTTTGGTTGGGTAAATTTGTTTCTGCAACCCAAATTGATCTGGGTTTGGATAGCTATTAATTGGGTGGCTTAATCCTCAACAATGGATATGCCACGTATTTTAATTAAGCTTCTAATTTTTAGAGTAGGACTTGAAACCCAAAGCACGCTTCTAAATTGGCAAAACTTGCAGTGAGTTGTAAGCTTTCCCTGTCTCAACTATTATCAAATTCCACACCAACACTTTTTTCCTTTTTCAAACAATTTCTTTTTCGTTTTACAATCACGTTTTTCTGTTGAATAGACTGAGATGTTCTTAATATCTAATCAGTAATTGGGATTTTTACTACATACGGTAGTGCTGAGGTTACTGAAATTTTATGGAAATCCCATTTGAATGGGATCGTTTACAGTGTTCAAGGGTCTGTCTTTGGTTGTTTAAATCAAAGTCAACGGGTCCATTTGAAAACGAAATAGTTTTTCGAAAACTCAATTTTGTATTGCCTTGCAGAGAAACTTTCCATTTATCTAATGAGTGGAGTCTTAGCAGGTTCCCGAGCTTTGTGCATTAGGTTCTTCTTCTGTGTTTTGGAGGCAGTTGTGTACATCTGATCTCATATGGGGTTCACTGGCAAGAAAGAGATGGCCTTGTCTGGACTTATACAGCAATAACAAAGAAAAGAACCCAAACATGTCTCAAAATGCAGAAAGTCCTGACTATTCTAAACTTGCAGTTTCTTCTCAGGTTTGCTACAAATGTCATATTTTCTTTTCCGCTACTATATAATTTATATTTCATAGGTATATTGAGGTAGGAAGCGGGAAGGATATCCACTTACATCTCATATGTTTTCATTGTGTTATTTTATTGTCATTTTAGTTCTTGTAAGGTGATATCAGAGTGGTTGGTTTTTTACAAGTGGTATTAAAATATTTTAGTTCTTAACGTTTAGTGGGCGCAATATGGATTGAGATATAAGATAATTCATTTATTTGTATTGAAGTACTATGCTCTGGGAATTTCGCTACCAACTTTTTTGCTAGTTTTTAAGTCCCCAAAGGTTGTCTCAGAGTGTTTTATGGTTCACTTTTCTTAAGCACAGTCACCATGAAACTTAGGATACAACTTGTTCACACTTCCCAAACTATTTGGTGCAAGATTTCATGAGTGAACGCAATCCTGTATGCTTTGGAGTATTTATTGCAAACTGAATTTGTTCTCTATGTTAGATGGCAATTTTATTAGCATTGATATAGTTCTCAAATTCCTCTTTTTAATAAAGTAATATCTGGCAGTACATGCTAAATACAAAATTAGAGACTATCAGACATTACTATTTATGAAAAATCGACTAGATGTTCAATATTAGAATTGGAGAAAACTGAGTGAATAGCAATTAATACATTATAATTAATCCAGGGCACCATCTCAAGCTTCTCTGATAACACGCAAGAAGAGGATTTGGATTCGGGGTTTAAAATTAAATACTCTTCTTCTACAGCTCTGCCAATAATGCCATGGTTGAAGAGATAGATTTTAAAGACACAAGAGAAGTGCTTATGGGTGTGAAGGCTGACACTCTTAGGAGGATCAGACAAAATCAAATTCGTTTGTCTGTTATTCATTATGTCAGAAAATGGCTATCTGTATAACATGAAATAAACAATCCAATCAAACTCACTCCTTTTAGTAAGAAAATGAGATGGTGGGTAGGTACATGGTTCCAGCTAGTATTTTCAATCTTTTTTCTTTTCAAATAGATGTATTGTATATAGGTCTTTTGTAAAAGACAGTTACTATTTAAGAT
>VDFB02156751.1:0-10205 GCA_007258455.2 Sequoia sempervirens | reverse complement strand
AAATGTATAGTTTTGTTGAGTATTAGATATATGTGTAGTATATATATTCTCCCTAGAGAAGAAATTTCTTCAATTTTGGCATATATAGAATTTCTTCAAAACAACCAATTTTTTTCATCCAATCAATATTTTATTTTGTAATTTCTTATACATGGAACTATTTAAATGTATCTAGATGACTTCTATTGTAAGGATGTTTATGGGCTACATTTCAATAATTCTTTGTTGGAGAAATTTGTTGAGAGCCATTGGAAGCAATTTAGATTGTTTATTTTCAATAATTCTTTGTTGGAGAAATTTGTTGAGAGCCATTGGAAGCAATTTAGATTGTTTATTCCCCTAAATTGTTATGCAAATTGTTTTACCTTATTTCTAGTATATGCTAAAATTATTTCCAACTTTGATGCAACTCTACTAATAATTAATTTATAATAATTAAGTTCTAACAAAATAGTATTTTGATCATTGTTGATCTTGTAAGAGACATTTCATCAAATTATTTATTATGATCAACCTGAGTGGTTGTAGATGACTTGACAACCTTCCAATCATATGAAATATTTAAAACTTTATATCATATTTCTAGTTGTTACTTATTTAAGAATTCTAATGTATGTACTTTATCAAATAAAATCTTTTGATTTTCAGAAACATTTTGTATAACATCTAAATATTTATTTACATCAATGGTAATTTCATTTATATTCTCTTGTGCTACTAGATCTCATTATGCTAGCCAATTTCTATATGTTTTAGAGTTCTACCTAGTGCCTATGCCTATGCAAATTCTAGCTTTGTAGATTCCCCATAGCATCTTGGCTATATTCAACAATGTGAATGTATCAAGGGTTATCAATTGACTTAGCTTAGCTTGTAGCTTATTAAAGCTTCTATTTTTGAGTATCTATGTAAATCTCATGCTCTATTATTTGTATTCACTTTATCTTGGTGATCTCTTTTCTCTAAAATCTTGTAGACCTATTTTAGCTTCTCAATATTTAGTTCTTTCTTTTGTAGTTGATTTTCTTTCTCTTTAGGGATGAGTGTTAACTTGAGGCTTACTTTCTTAGCTAAAATATTCTCTAGTTGAGGGTTGTTACCAAGATCTGTCTTTGTCCCTAGAGAAGATGTGGAGGGTATGGATTGGTTGGAGGTAGATTCTTTCTATTGGGTTGTAATGTTTGAATATTTTATTGGTGGTGTTAGGCCTAGAAGCTATTACTTGTGAGTAATTTAAATAAGTTCTAATAGGATTAATATCTTCTTCTATAGTTTGATATGAAATATTTATTAGATCAACTATGGATACCCTTCTTTTGGTTGGATGGGACTTTGTTGAGAGAAATATCATGGATACTTTGAGTTCTTTGAACCAAGGTATTTCAACATTCATCAATATTTCTATTATAATAAAACATTTCTAAAAACTAATGTGATTGATATATCTACCACAATCAATGAAATTTTTTAGGATAAATGATATTTGACACCCTAGGGAGTGTTTATAGGAGGAAATATTATGTTTAATAATCTAAAGATACAATGTCTGCCTACTATAGCATAAATAGATCATGGAGCTAAAAAAAGTCCTTTTATTTGTAATCGTATATAGAAACAATAGTAAATGTATTAAGCATCTAAGGATAGAGTAAAGCTAGGTCTATTCGTCCAAATACAATCTACCTTTAGATTTTATCTAAACTGTGAGATAATTATTTTTTCCTATGTTAAGAATACATATGGTGTCCATTAAGGATGTAAAATATTTGGCCCATGTGTCATAGCCGAATCAAGGATTTATTATGATTGTAATATTTGGCTGAGATAGCCACCCAAGATTTGGAGGCCTAATATCAAGCACCAAGAACTCAAAAGATCAATATAAAAATAATATCATATTCCTATCAAAGAATGCAAATATAATATATAATGTGTGACAAACCCTTAGTTATACAGGCCAAGGTGGGAGATAGGAAAAAATAATATTATCATATAACTTTATTAATCTTATGATATGAGACATAATGTGAGAATTTCCTACATGTTCCCTAAGTAAACTTAAGTGATATGATGTGAAAATGACCCAATAATGGGACTAGTTAAGGAAATAACCATATTCAAATCAACACACCCCCTTAAGTGCAACTTAGGGGGGAAATAAAATATTAAAAACATGCAAAGATTGGTTCCAACTACAACACCATTTTAGGTACCCATGTACACTTGAACCTCTCACAAATGGAGAAAAGGAGAAACCATATAGGAAAAAAGATCCCTTCCAAAGAGATAAAAAGCATGAAAAATGCTTTCTAAAATATGTGAGGATAAAGCCTTTATGTGATGAAAATTCCTCCCATAAGAGATAATGAAGAGAGAAGGTTAGACTTCACCCCTCCCATGAATGTACAATATCCTATTCTAATGGTGGATTCTATACATGAAATGTTGAAGATGATCTAAGATCTTCAACATTCCTCCTCCCCTTGGAAAGAAATAAATCCAAGGATATGTATAATGATTCCTCTCCCTACTTTTGAAAGAAATATATGCGTTGAAGGATATGGGGTATTCAGGAAGGTATCAAAAATACACTATGTAAATAGATTCCTTAATCTTAATCGATAATGTGACAATTTAGAACAATGTGAACACTAATGTAAAGTATGTACCAAAGATGATAATGAGTCCTCCAAATGCTAGTCTAAAAGGATACAAAACTATGAAAAACACTAATGTAAAGAATCAGGTATCATATAAGATTTAGATACAAAACCATGGTTGTATGATTCTTACCATAGGTAAGATAGCTAGCTAGCAAGAATTCAATACTAATATAGAAGATGTCAACATGAATAACGACTAAGTTGAAACTGTCAACTCATGAATATCTATAAAATCCATTACTATGGAAGCATATATCTATGGAGAAGTAACAATAGGGTCTAAATGTGCCCTCAAAAAAAATGAAGAATGGGATGCAACTTCTCATGAGCTATCATCAAAGAGGAGATGAATTTCCTCAATACTGTCATCAACATTATGTATGTGGGATTCAATAAACAAATAATGTACATGTCCTATAAGCAATCATCATAATGACCAAGAAGAGATGAAAAATTCTATGATGTAATGTTTACACAAGAAGTTTAAGCATGATGAATTATAGAATTTGCAAGTTTTGAAATTGAAGAGCCCACAACCTTTGGATGTTGACTCAAAGATGTAGGAGGATCTAAGCCTCTATATATAAAATAGGATTCAAAAAGATTAATAAACTAGAGTCTTTAGAGGAGAAGTAGGAGAATTTTTGCATGGTCCTTTGATTTTTAATAATTTACCACTCATTTAACTCTTCTAATGCATCTTCATCATATGGAATATTATCACAATCATCTAGGGGAACTAAATAGTCCAAAAGAGGATCATATGGGAATGGAAGATTATCTATATTTTCATACATTTTTCAAATTTTAATCCAAAAATAAAGAGGGGAATCAGAAATTGGGAAGATAATCATTATGTTGGTGTCTACATAAAGATGAACAATTCAAGTTTTGAGGTAATTGCTACTCCAATTTTCACCTATGGGCTCAATTAGGGGAAATTATGTTTTAAATTCGACATGTGGATTAAATGTGTCTCCCATAAGGGTTGAGCCCAGCGTGCAGGTGTTCGGATTTCATTGGGAAGGTCTTTATCTGATGCTATTTCACAAGGAAGTCTATTGGAAAGCCTTGCCTCAGTCAGATTTGGCATAAAACTCCTGAGGAAGAAAGTCGTTGGGACCTTTTAGATGTCTTGCCGACTGGTAGTGTGTTATATTCATTTGGGATCCACCGGTTGGCTAGACATTTTATTGGCTGTGGGTTTTTATATGTCTCCCCGATTGCTGAGGTCTCGCTGACCATTGCATAGGGCTAGTGTCGCCAAAAGAAAGGAGTTCGATGAAAGGTGTGGCCAACAAGAAGAAGTCTCAGTGAAAGAAGGGAGTTCTCCGTAATGTCTCGACAACCAAGTAGAGTCTCAGCGACAAGGGATAGCGAAGGGAAAAAGTCTCACCGACAGGGTGGACTCTTGCCAAAGTGAAATGGCGTTGGCGTAAAGTTTTGAGCTTAGCGAAAGGTCTCACCGACCAAGCAAAGTCCCCCTGAAATGGAATGAGCTCTCACCTAACAAGGAGGCCTCATTGAAGTCTTGCCGACCCAATAGGGTCTTGCCAATATGAGGTGGTGGTCCTCGAATGAGCTCTCCTAAACATACGGGCTCGCTGAGTCTTCACGTAATCTAACAGGGTCTTGCCGGCGAAGTGGAGCCCGGCAGCGGAGTTTGATTATGATGTCTCGCAAACGGAAGGTGGTCTCTGCCGGTGAGAGTTTTCCTTCAAAGATAAATTCCTCGCCTAATGGGGAAATGTCCCGGCCGCATTGCAGGGTGCCTTTCGTGATACATTTACTTCCGTAATTGGGTCTGGCGATGATGGGGAGTCTCTCACCGGGTTAATGGTCCTGGATATGTGATGTCTTCCGGTATGGGTGAGGTCTCGCGAAATGGAGGTTCGCGGAAAGGTCTTGCTAACCCGGATGGTGTCTTTCCCAAGGGAGTTAGCTGGCCACAGAGTGTTTTGAATCAACCGGATGTCCTACCAATTCGATGGTGTGTCTCGCCAAGGTTCATGCCTTCGCGATGAGGTCTTCCCCGACCGATGTTTGTCTTGGCCGGAGAAGCATGGATCTAATCGGCAGACTTCTTTGGCCAGATCTCTTTGCCGACGCGGATGTCCGGGTGATGAAATCGCTGATATCTAGATATGACTTAAGGGCTCGCCATGATGTCTGGCCGAAAATGATTGTCTTGCTGATGCTTTTCTGTGATATCGATATAAATTTTGCATTTGATGTGAAGTCTTGCTGACAGTGGTAAGCTATGTCGATCACTACTATAGAGCATAATCGACGGTGGAGATAATGGCTAGTAACCAATCATTACGCGACTCACCATAATGACCTTTGACCAATTCCGGATCTTGCGTGGCATATGTTCAACCAATCAGAGAGAACTAAAGGCGAACCATTAGCCGTTTGATTGTTTGACTCCCCCTGTGAACGAGATCAATAGAGCATAAACGACACAGACTTATTCTGAGATCAAAGGTGATGGAGTAGCTCGGTGAGCAATGGTGTGGGGATCTAATGGGAAAGTCTGAAGCTGCTTGCATAGGAAGTCAACCTACGGAAAGATCTTGAGCAGGAAACAGAAGCCGTCAGTCTTGGGGATAGCTGTGAGGTTTACTGGCAAAAGGCAGATCGATATTAATGGTAGTGCTCCAGGGGGCATTCAAGGCAGCTCTTCAAGGAAGTTCAAGAGTGAACACGGAGGCCAAAGGTTAGTACATTAAATGCATGGTTGCAAAAGATCTGGAGGGCGATCCCTAGAGCGATCTTTCACCGACGTGTACACGGAGGATGCACATTGAATGCATTAGCTTTATTTCCAAAAGGTCTGAGGGTCGACCCTTCTGAAAAAACCGATATTTTGTAAACCCTAAAACAAAGGGGAGACACTTTTAGTTTTCGTATATATGGCATTTTTGCCTCTTTTTGTAGACAGTTCTTACTTGCATATTTTCTGCTTTTGTGACTTCTATAAGTCCTTAGAGGAGAATACTGAGTTTTGTAACTCATTCACAAATATTGTATGGTAGAGTTTCACCTTTGGAGATCAATAAAGAGCAATTTCTGCCTTCTCAGTTATCTGTTTCGTTGAGTGTGTTAGATGATTGATATATTTACATGTGAGTTTTTCTTATTCCTTGTTAATACATCTCATTAATAACACTTTCAAGCAGAGGAGATATGTATATTGCAGGTTATAGGTTATGCTAGTGATGCAAATAGTTTAGTTGTGAGGAGAACTTATCATCCTTCTAGGACTGTATGTATCGTAGCTTTCTTATGAAATTTTTATGCAGTATCATATGAGTATTGAGTTGTGCATATCAAATTTTATTAGTTGATTGAAAACTGTTTGTTAAGCAACTATACATGTTTGAACAAATTTGGTGCATCACCATAGGATTTAATTTTCATTTTTTATGCACTCCTTCTCCCTTTTCCTTAAAAGGTTTAGTAGTTAAGTGATATTACCAGTTAGGAAGCCGGCCTTCTCGGGAGGTAGACCTCTGTCTATAAGTAACCCACAACTTTAGAGGTCTTCCCATGTTACACTGAGGTGTTGAACATCGGGTTCAACAGGGTGCAATTTCAGGTGATAACAGTTTTGGCACGCCCGGTGGGACCGAGTCAGAAGTAAAATTCCTAAGTCTTGTTGTTTTGATGTGCTGACAGTGAGCTAATAGCCTTTAAGAGGTCATTTTTAAGCATATTTGGCGGCTCTGTGTGGAGGAAAGGATCAATGTGTTTGTTTATATGAGAAAAATAGAAACCAGAAGTTCAAAAGCTGTAGAGTTTTTGCATTTATCTCCTCCAAGAAGAAAAGGGAGAGCTCTCAAGAGGACTGTTCCTTCTCTTAGAGTTCAGTCAACACCACCTAGTGTTAGCGACAGGGTACTGTTTTCATATGAAAGGAGAAGAAGAAGAGACCCTCTAGCTAGGCGTTCAACATCTCCTACTCTTAGAAAAGAACCTTCTGCCTCCTCATTAAGGGCTTTCAATTGTTCAACAAATAGTATTTCTGCTACAGCAAACACTTCTCAACCAAGTTCAAGTTTTGCTTCAACAAGCATACCAACGCATTCCAGCTCAATGGTGACACCAAGGGCCTTTACTTTCGTACCATTCAACCAGGGTAGTCCCCTTAATCTAGCACAACATGATGACATTCCATTGGTAGTGTTAAAAGGGTTACAGAGTTTACTGGAGAAGCACAAGTAACACCTTTTGAACATATCAGAGATGTGGCAGCATTGTGCAATGTGCATCATGTGACACAAGAAAATGTAGCTGTGAGATTGTTGGTTGCATCTTTCAAGAAGAAGGCGTTGGAATGGTTTAGAAGCTTGCCGGTGGGTTCTATAAGAACATGGGATGAGCTTGGTGATGAATTTACCAGATTTTTTGAGGAAAAATCTGGTCACGTATCTTTGGTAGAGCTGTTAACAACCATTAAAAGAGCCCCCCAAGAACAAATGGCGGACTTCAATATCCAATTTCAAAAGACTTGGAACCGAATACCTGCTACAATAAGGCCTTCTGCTGATTATGCATTTTTATACTATTTGAAGAGTTTAAATAGTGATATCTCAGTCATGATACAGTCCATGGGGGGTATTTCTTTACCTCAGGCTTATAGTATAGCTATTAAGGCAGAAAATAACCTCATTCAAGCAGGCAAGTTAGCACCTAGGCCACCTATGCCCTACTTCCCTGAAATTCAATCAAATATGCCATTGCAAATGCCATCTTTAGCCCCTTTACCTGCTATTCCAGCATTACCCATTGTTGTGAGTCAGGGAGTGTCAACTGCAGGACCATCAAGTGAATTGCAAGAGATCAAGTCTAGTTAGTAGAAGATAGAAAGTATTTTACAGACTATTGGAAATGAGTTGATCAGCATGAAGAAACAATATCAAGGGGCAAGGCTGAATTTTCAATAGCAGAACCAACAGCAAGGTCAAAATGCAAATCAGTCTTATCAAAACCAGGGATATCAGTATCAACAAAATAGGCAACCCTATCAAGGTGCTTATCAGAGGAAAAATGTTAATCAGAGACCATTCCAATCTTATAATCCAACTCCTCTTAATGTTGTAAATCCAGTGAAAGATATGGTTCCAGCCCAAAATAACTTTATGATAAAATGGTGTTATTCATGTAATCAAGCACATAACCCAGCCTCATGCTCAAATGGGGTAGTTAATCAGGAATTTATGGTCCAAAATGTTGTCAGTCCACAGCCAGATGCACCTGCTAAACAACCGGATATACATTCTAATGAGACTGCATTTTTAAATTGGCAAAGTGAAGAGTTATGTGGTGTGAATGTTGATTCAGCAATTGCAGCCAATACACGAGCTAAGAAAAGAGCTCTAGAGGTGGAGAAATTAGCTGATAAAAACAAGGGGCCTGCAACTGTAGAAGCATCATCCACACCTATTCTAAATGTACCAAAAAAAACTACTATCTTACCAATCAATGAGCAGCCTCACAAGAATAAAGAAATGGCTACTGCTAAAGTACATCAGAAGGTACCTTTAACTGTACCTTACAACATTGTGGACAATATGAAGAAGATGAACGTGAATATGACCATGTGGGACTCCTTAAGCATTCCTAGACAGGCTGATCTACTTAAAAAAGCATTATTTGAAGATACAAATCCTAAACAAGTCGTTGTTGATTCCCAGAGGGTCGTAATGGCTAATGATGATCAAGGGAAAGTTTATAATCCCAGTAGCCAAGGGGAATCTACAATTCAAGATAAGAACATGAGACCTCCTCCATTCTATGTTTCATTGATTATTGGAAAAAATTTAGTGCACAATTGTATGGTAGATAGTGGCGCTACCTATTCTGTGATGCCCAAGCAAGTAGCTGATCAATTAGGTTTAAAGTATGAACCTTTAGAGAAAGGATTAGTCCAGCTAGATGGCTCATATGTTAATACAGTCAGTCTTATCAAAGATGCTAGCTTAACTCTGCATGCTTGCCCTAATTTTTCAATTTCTCAAGACATTTATGTGGTAGAAGTACCTCCGTATTTTGGGTTATGTTTGTCAAGAGAGTTTACAGCTAAAATAGGGGGATACCTTTCATCTGACTGGTCTCACATGTTGTTCTGTACTAGGTATGGAACTAAAGTAACCATAAAGTCTGAGTTACTTGCAAAATACAATATAGAACCCTATATACCTAGTGCAATAAATGCCAATTGCATAATTTTTGAACAAGACGAGCATGCTGCTGTCTCTTATCCTCGCATTGTTGTTGGTGATATTCCTGATATACTTTTAGATGAGTGGGAAATAGGCCAAAATTCTAGTGATGAAAGTGACTTGGTGTCAGACGCTGGTATGGGTAACTACATGTTTCAAGAAACTGATGTAGTGATGCCTAACTTGGTTAAGAAGCCAGTGAATGATTGTGATCAACAAGATGAAGTTTGGGAAATGTATTTTGATGGCTCAAGGAGCAGGCATGGTACTGGTGGGGGTGCATTATTGGTTTCCCCAAGAGCTGAAAGATATTATGCAACCTTTAGGTTTGTATTTTCGTGCACTAATAACACAGCAGAATATGAAGGTCTTATTCAAGGGCTGGAATGGGCGAGGAAACATGGAATTAAGTGTTTAAAGGTGCATGGGGACAGTGAATTGATAGTAAATCAGGTTAGAGGCCTGAATGCTGTTAAAAATGATGTTCTTAAATTGTATAAGCATAGGGTTTGGGACCTCATAGAGGATTTTGAAGCTTTCAATATCATTTCAATTCCAAGAAATCAAAATCAGCATGCTGACAGGTTAGTAGCTATGGGGGCTCAGTTTGACATTCTGAACAGCATAAGGAAGGAATGTAATCAGCAGTACATCAAGGTTATTATTAGGCCTTTAGTGCTCGATAACAATGTTAACTGGCAGGTCTTTGAGAGTGATGAGAAAATTCTACAATTTCTACTTGAAGAGGACATGTTTGTAGCATCAAACTACGATAAAATCAAATAGCAGTATGGAGACCAGGTACTGTAATTAGAGAACAACAAGTTTCCTAAGGGTTTGGTCACCTTAGAAAGTATTTTCAACTTTGATGATCAAGCTAAAAGTAACAAAGACAATTTATTGGTTCAAAAAAATCATTATGAGGACTTAGAAATTGCACCTAAGAGAAGCCTCAAGATAGGAAAAATAAACTTTGCTACTAAAAAGCAGTCCTTTTTTGCAATTATTCCAAGAATTCATTGACATATTCACCTGGGAGTATGGAGATTTGAATGGATTTGATCCACGTCTTTCACAACATACAATAGAATTAGAGCCAACAGCCAAACCCATAAGGTAGAAATAGAGGCTAGTTAATCCCAAATTTGAGCCATTAATGCAGAAAGAAGTTTTCAGACTTATAGAAAGTGGGATTATCTTTCCCATCAAGCATACTAGCTGGGTTGCAAATCTAGTTCCCGTTAGGAAGAAAAATGGAGAGCTTAGATTATACATAGACTTTAGAGATTTGAATAGAGCTTCATTAAAGGATAGG
>VDFB02156750.1:52464-74819 GCA_007258455.2 Sequoia sempervirens | reverse complement strand
GGAATCACATGGTATCAGAGCAGTGCAGGATTTTAGCAAGCCATTAAGATGATATAAACTCCTAGCTGTGATTCAACCTCTGTGGTTGTGAATTTCCCTGAGGGCGTTTCTAGTTTGGGAGAGGTGCGATATTCAGCTGGAAAGATGTTTACTGTGGGGAATGATTTTTTTTGCCCCAAGTGGACACCCCTATTCCTGCCATGAGTGCCCCCGTCCCTTCCATGAGTGGACACCTCTGTTGCAAGCTGTAAAGCTGAGGAGTGAGTGAATACGCCACCAAGGAGTGAATAAGCCAAATTTATTCTCATAGAGTGATTTATTCTCACCCCTGTTTTGGGTGTTATCTCTGGCAGGGGACCCTACACATTGGCTTTTGGATAGCCCGTGTAACCATGCTAATCACGCTATACTTGGTGTTTGTGATCTGCGCAAGACCTCATTTGTTGCCCATCGTGACTCTTGTGCGTGAAGATTGCTGAGAGGTGCCTTTTTCTTTTCCTCACACGTTTTTATTGTTATGCTTGGTAGTGTTTCACTGTTGCATATGTGGCGAAGGCATTTTGTTGGAGCTACGCTTCTGGAGGCGCGATTTCTTCTCCCCACCTATTCCTGGCATGTGTGGAGAACCCTTTCCTGCAATGTGTTCTCCCTGCTCCCACCGACTCAACCTGTGGGACTCCTCTGAAGTGCGATTGAGGCGTCATTCTGTTTTAAACTGACCTAGTATCACATATTGTTCCATACATGTTTTAAACTAACCTGGTATCACATATTGAGGCGTCATTTTGTTTTAAACAGAAGGCGTCATTCTATTTTAAACTGAGTGTTTTAATGTTACCTGATCTCTCTGAATGTGCGTGGATTCCTTGGATGTTGTTTTCTTGAATCAAGGAGGCACCTCAATACTCAAGCGCTGGTTTCTTTGTGATCATGTCCAATCTACAAGATAGGTGCGTTGGATTTGCAGGTTGAGGTTGTGGGTTCGACATGCCCACATGATTTGTTTGTGGTGGCAGAGAATTCCTTGGACTTCTATGAATCCATATATGGTTGACTTGGCCTCTTCCAGAATAGGGCTTTCCTGATCTCTATTTTTTCTATGTGGCTTTTCTGAAATTTAGCACAGAGATTCATTTTCTCATATCTGAAATTTTATTTTTGTAAGCAGGGTCAAAATTTTTGTAAAAGGTGAAAATTTCAAATTGTATTAACTTTTGCATAATACCTCGAGATTTGAGTTCTTTTCTGCGAAAGTTCATCTTTCTTTCTTTTTTTCTTTTCACCACGACCTCATGGAGCACAAAATTGCACTCATCTTATAAAGTGCCTGATTGTGTCATTTTTGGGTCAGTTACACGCACTGCTTCTATCAAGTGCCATATTGGGGGGGAGAAACAAATAATAAGGGGGTTTTGTGTGTGGTTCATTTTTTCACTTCCTGGAGAAGTGCTTGTTTTGTTGTGTTTTTTTCACTTCTACACGCATTTCTACAATCTTCTTTTCTGCATTTCTCCAATCAACTATCTTAGTCAATGCAGTATGGAATCTAATGTTGTTATAGTGCCCTTAACACCTTTCAATTATCATGATTGGAAAGTGAAAGTAATTCTTGTGCTTAAGAACAAAGGCTTATATAGGGTAACTATGGGAACAAAGAAAGAACCTAATGCAGCTAAAGAAAAAGAAAAGTATTTTAATAAGTGTGATCAAGCATTTGGCTTTCTATGCTTAAATTTACCTCCTGATTTGTTGTTCCATGTTGAGAACTTAATAACACCCAACCAAGTTTGGGAAGGTCTTGACAATTTTTTTGGGAAAATAGATGAACTTAGAAGCCATGAGTTGGAAAATCAACTCTTAGGTCTTAGTCCTAGGAATTTTTCAACTTTACAAGACTTTTTTACTATGTTTAAATCCTTGAAGTTGCACTTAAAAGATTGTGGAATTGACAAGAAAGAGGATCGATTAATCCTTTATGTACTTTCCAAGCTAGGTCCAAAATTTTCTGTGTTTGTATCAACTTTCTACTCTACTAAAAGGGCTTTTGGAGCCTCATGGTCAATGCCTACACTTGATAACTTCATTGCTAACCTCACAAGAGAGCAAGAAAAGTTAATTCAAATGGGTACATTGAAGTCTATGAAACCTCAAGCCCTACTTGCAGGGAATGAAATGCCACAAACTTCAAAAGGGGAGAAGAAGAAAACTAAAAAGGATAAGCAAGTTAAGAAAGAAAAAAAATTTGACAACTCCGAAAAGGACCCTCAAGGTAAAAAGAGAGTTGCATGCACCTTTTGTAAAAATCTTGGACATGATGAACAACACTGCATGAAGAAAAAGATTGAAGTTCTACAACATATTCTCAAAAAGAATAATATAGGGCTACCT
The DNA here is from genome assembly GCA_007258455.2 of Sequoia sempervirens. NCBI lineage: Eukaryota > Viridiplantae > Streptophyta > Pinopsida > Cupressales > Cupressaceae > Sequoia > Sequoia sempervirens. The sequence continues at coordinate 72,431 of VDFB02156750.1, read as the reverse complement.
GATTCTATGAAGGCATCTTCATCAAATCAAGATAATACTAAGGACAATGAGAAATCAAAGGGAAAAGCCTTAGTTGCTAAAGCATATTTATCTTCATCATGGATTCTAGACTCTAGTGCTTCACACCATATGGGTTCTTCACAGGTTGTCTTTTCATCCTTAGAACCATCAAGTATGTCCACAATCACCTTAGGTGATGATACTCTAGCATTGGTAAAAGGGAGAGGGTCTGTTGAAGTTGAAGGAGAAACATTTTCCAATGTTCTAAGTGTGCCTTCACTCTCAACTAATCTCCTTTTAGTGTATCAAATAACTCATTTAGGGAAACACATGAGAGTACAGTTCTCTCCAGATTTAGTTGAGATAAGAGAATTCCAAAGTAACCATTTGGTAGCAATAGGAGAAGCAAATCACCAAACCAGATTATATGCCTTCTCCAATTTTGCCACAATTTTTTCTCCAAAATCACTACTAACTCATTCAGATGAAGTTAGCAAACTATGGCATGAACGGTTTGGCCATCTTAACTACCGCTATCTTGAACAACTATATCAACAGAATATGGTTAAGGGATTACCTAAGGTTAAATTTTCTAAAGGGATTTGTGAGGGTTGTGCACTTGGCAAGCATCTAGAACTAAAATTTGACAAAGGTAAATCAAGGAGGGCAACACAAGTTTTAGAACTTGGTCATAGTGATGTTTAAGCGACTTTTCCCCATCCAACTTTTACAAAGGCTAGATATATTCTCACCTTCATTGATGATTTCTCATGTTTTAGATGGGTCTACTTTCTTAGACAAAAATTAGAAGTGTTTGAGTCTTTTCAAGATTTCAAAGCTCTTGTTGAACAACAATCAGGGAAAGTCATCAAGGTTCTTCGAACAGATAATGGGAGAGAATATGCCAACAATAGTTTTGAGCAGTTTTGTATATCAGAGAGGATAGATCTGCAGCGTATAGTTCCTTATACCCCACAACAAAATGGTGTTGCAGAATGTAAAAACAGATCTTTAAAAGAGATGGCTAATTGTATGATTCACTCTAAGGGCCTCACACCATCATATTGGGCAAAAGCAATCAACTGTGCATGTTACATACAAAATAGAGTTCCACATAAAGCCTTAAAGGGTATTACTCCCTTTGAAGCTTGGAAAGGATGGAAACCTACAGTTGATCATTTCAGAGTTTTTGGCTCGCATGCCATGCACGCATTCCAAAAGAGCAACACAAGGCTATGGATCCACAATCCAAACCTAGAATCTTTGTGGGATATCTAGATGGTGTAAAAGGCTATCGCCTACTTCACCCTACCACACATGAGTTGTTTATTGAGAGAAGTGTTAAGTTTCAAGAAACATCTCCTGAAACTACACTTGAAACTTCTCAACATATTGTGGACTCTTCAGATCCTGATTACAATACTCAAGATTCAGATCATTCTCAACAGATTCCTAGTGTAGAGTCTTCTTCTTCTAGTTCTCACAGTGATGAGGGTTCATCTTCATCTAGTTCTGGGATTGCATTAGAAGTTGATATATTTTCAATAGACTCACCCACATCTTACACTATACATAGGACATATATAGGGGTACAAGATTCAGCTGAAGATAGACTGATTCAAGTCAATTTTTAGGGGGGGGCCACATGCCTTCTTTGCTTCATTTTTCTATCCATAGACATTCAAAGAGGTATTAGGCATACCAGAGTGGGATATTGCTATGGATGAGGAATATGATTCCTTGATTAGAAATCAAACTTGGGATTTGACTTCACTTCCTAAGGGAAAGAAGATAGTTTGATGTAGGTGGATATATCGAACTAAATTTGTAGCAGATGGGTCAGTTGATAAGTACAAAGCACAATTGGTAGCCAAAGGTTTTTCACAAGTTGCAGGCATTGACTATACAAAAACCTTTGCACCAGTTGCTAAAATGACTTCCATTCGACTCAAACTTGCAATAGTTGCATCACATGGATGGAATGTACATCAGATGGATGTGAAGAGTGCCTTTCTTCATAGAGACCTTAAGGAGGAAATCTACATGGAACAACCACCAGGTTTTGTTCAGGATTCATCCTTAGTTTATAGACTTAAGAAATCTCTCTATGGCCTTAAACAAGCTCCTTGAGCTTGGTATGCCAAGATGGACTCCTACCTCCTATCTTCAGGTTATACTAGATGTCATTTTGATCCTAATGTGTATCTGCTATGACAAGATGATTCACTTTTAATACTGGTTCTATATGTTGATGATCTTTTGATTACTGGGAGTACTTCATCTGCCATTTCAGTAGTGAAGACATCACTTCAGGATAGATTTGACATGACAAACTTGGGTTTATTACACTACTTCCTTGGAATCGATATTTCATAGTCAACTTCAGGGATTACTCTTGGACAACCCAAGTATACTCTTGATCTCCTTGCACGGTTTCATATGACTACTTGCAAACCATCTCAGACTCCCTTTCTTTTTGAAGTCAAGCTTGAGACTTCCTATACTACACCATTGGTTGATGCAACATTCTATCAAACACTTGTTGGCAGTCTTATATACTTGACTCATACCAGGCCGGACATTGCATATGTCATAGGCATGGTTTCTAGATTCATGCGGGAACCTCATGAGCTGCATTGGAAAGCGGCTAAGAGGATCCTTCACTATCTTCATGGTACTCTTGGGTTTGGGATTCACTACAGAGTTGGTTCATCACTTGACTTGGTTGGCTACACAGATTCAGATTGGACTGGTGATTCTGAGCATCGTAAGTCCACTTTAGGTTACAACTTTTCACTTGGTTCAGGTCCTATTAGTTGGTCTAGCAAAAAGCAGAATGCTATTGCTCTATCATCCACAGAGGTGGAAGTTAGGGGGGCTATTAGCTCAGCTACAGAGGCTCTATGGCTTCAAGGAATTCTTTTTGAGTTTGGTACTCCTTTTAGGCAGCCTATTGTCATCTATTGTGACAAACAAAGTACTATTTAGATATGCAGGAATTTGGTTCAGCATCAACAAACCAAACATATAGAGCTTCATATGCATTACATTCGAGAATTGATTCATGGTCAGATCATCGACTTAGTCTATTACCAGTCTTTAGAGCAGGTTGCTGACATCTTCACCAAACCCTTCACTGAGAGCAAGTTCATTCATTTACGAGCTCTTCTTGGTGTGTGGTCTATATCAGGATCATCATCATCCTTAAGAGGTGCTTTATAGTCTTCTCCCCTTCTCTCTCTTTTTTGAGGATAGTTTTTTTCCCACTGGGTTTTCTATCTTGCTCTATTTTTTAGAGAGATTGCCTTTGTGCATGGGTACCTAACTAGGCTAGTAGTTGGGACCCATTTTTTCCATGCCCACCTAAGTTATGCTTAAGGGGGGGGTGTCAGTGTTTAATTTAATGGTTGTTATCCTCATGTTGACTTAAGCTTACTTAGGTCAAGGCATTTATTGTATAAGTTAAATATCTCCTGATATTTAACTTTGCTAGATATTTGCTAGATATTATTTCCTGATATTTCACCTTGCTAATATTTTGGGATATTTTGCTCTTCACGATATTTCTCCTTTATAAGGAGACCCTTGGCTATAAGATCTAATATTCATAGGATTGATTTTATGCATTATATCTCTTATTGTGCTTGTCATACATATATGTCTCTCCTGGTCATCACATATATGTGTAATTATGAATGGGTAATGTATGAAAAATATAGTATATGGATGGGTAATGTATGAAAAAGACAAGGGAACCCAATATTTTTTTGTAATTTTGTAACCTTTTGTACATATGTTATGAAGAAAGGGAAACATATACATTGTAAAGGGAAATTAGAAAGGATTATGACATATTGAAATTGTATAGGCTCATACAGTAGTGTTGCATACCAGTGACATCATGTAATTTTTTGGTGTTCACTATATTTATAAATAAAAAAATATTAAATATTTAAAATATTAAGCATGCTAAGCACATGGATTGGAGATAATATCAATGCAAATACTTTCCTCAAATGTAGGCAAATGAAAAATGGTGACATGGCTGTCAATGGTTAGAAACACCTATGTTAGTACATAGAATATTAGGTCAAGCATATATTCTTATTGTGGAACAGGTATGAGCATGAACACACAATGATTAAGGCAAGGCAATAAGTCCCTCATGGTAACCTGGATCAAGATCATTTAGGGAAGGTTAATGTATCCCTAGTGTGACTCTTAGTATGTGATTGAAAGGAACTAGAGGTGTGTAATATGATTCCTACAATCACATACTAAGAGGTGTGACTCTTATTGCATGAGTGTATTGTTACAAGGAAATAAAAAAAAGAAATATATCATAACAGAGATATTTATATGGGTAAACCTATTTTGGGTGAAGAAACTTACATTTCAAAGAAAATTAATGTATTCAATAATCAAAAGGTTATAATGCACTTGTGGGTAAGTCCAAGAGGATGGTTCCACAAAGAAGTGAAGCTTTGAGAAAAAGAAAATGTTGATAGAAAGGGTACCCATTTAGGAATGGGATCCTGAGCCTAAAATAAGAATGGGTGCTTGTTATTCTTAGGGTACCCATTTTGGGATGGGTACCCATTTAGAAACAAATACCTATTTTGTGAAGCTTTTTTTTTTTTTTTAGGTGAATGTTAAGTCACTTTTTTCTACACTTTTATGGACTAAGAGTGACTAAGGTGAAATGAGTACCCATTTTTAGAGCTATTTACAACTCAAAATAGTGCCTACCACCTCCTCCCCTCCTCCTAGCAAATTTTAGCAACCTCTAGGTTAGGATTTGTGGTTTTTTCTATATGTTTAACATCTATAGTTTGTAATTATGGTTTACATTTTGGATATATAATTTAACATTCATGGTTTGAAATTATGGTTTACATTTTAGATTATTTTAATTTTAATAGTTAGGATGAATTTTATAGCTTGTAAAACCCGTTTCTAAATATATGACATAAAAATAATGGATGTACAAGAAAATTGTAAAGAATAATATCTCCTAAAAGATATAAAAATTAAAACCTAAATAAATAGAAATTAAAAACCTAAAACCCTAAACACTAAACACTAAACCTTAAACCCTAAACCCTGAAACTAACTAGATATAATAAGATGGGATAAGGATGTGAGTTTACGTTATGCTCAAATTACACAACCTATTGATACGATTCATATTTTAAAAGATATACATTTAGCTATCCCTCACACTAGTACATGGATAATGAAATCTCATGTGTTCATGTTATAAAAAATTTAGGCTCTTTTATCCATTCTATGATGCCATTCTTTTGATCTAATTTATCACACTTAAATTATGAAAATTTTCTATTATATTGTTACATTAAAGATAATGAAGTCAAATTTGTCTAAGATTTCCAATTCTAATTTGTGTCAAATTAGAATTACATTCATTTTTAAATTGGTTAGCTATCCATTCACTTATTTAATTATGTTCCATTGCTCATATCCTCCACCCTTGCATCTTTGATACTCATTCATATACTAAACTCTCTCCTCCTCAGCACTTACTTCTTCCCACAATTTTTACCTCTTGATACCACTCATAAATATGATCATACACCTCCTCAAACCCCTTCTCTATGATAGATTGAACATGCAGATTTTAAAGAATACAAGAAAATAAAGGTTGTTGAGGCTTTCATATACAATTTTCACTAGATTCAACAAGTTTATGATGAACATTCAAATACTTCTATTGAAAATAATTTTTCTATACATGTAATATGTATTATTATTCTAATATACATTTATATGCTATTGTCTAAAAAATTTAACATAAATCATTCTAAAATTAATATGAAATATTCTATATACACATTATATATTATAATGAACCTATGTCTTCTCTTTCAAATCCCTTAAATAATAATATACTTAGTTAATTTCATTCATATGAAACACTTCTTCGCAAATTATTTCTATGAGTTCTTAAATATGTTTTTCACTCATTCTTCACCCCTCACCCATTCATTTGTGAATACACTTGGTGATTTTTCTTTTGTTTCTTTTTGTCATCATGCATAAGTTATCAAGCATTTTAAAAAGAAACCAATGAAACATATCATAACATGTTTAATCCAACTCACCCTTCTCTCTTATAAAATTCCTTCCAACGTCAATTCAAATATTTATAGCATCATGCTCACCTTATCTTTGTTGGAAATATGAATCAATACCCCACTTGAAGCTCCAATTATTCAATAGATCACCAAGAAGAATACCTATAAGATAGAAAATTTGTCTCCACTAGGGTTTGGGACCCAGGGCAACAAAATTTCTATACTCCACATTCAAGGATGCCCTAGAGATCTCAATCAAATGATGGTAATGGGAGAAAGATATTTTCCAAGGGGTTGTCCTAGGGTATGTTTAGAGATTAATGAGGGGTTCATTACCAAGCTAGGGCTTGGAAAAACTTATGACATGTGAGATCTAATGACAAAACCTAGTGATGCATGAAACTTGAATAAATGGCCTATAAATGCAAATAAATCAGAATAGGAAACTGGAAAAGCATAGAGGAGTACCTAGAAACCTGAGAGAGCCTAAACGGAGACCTGAAATGTTGAATAACCTAAAATTTAGGCCTACTGGGACTCATTCACCAAGATAGGTGAATCAATCCCAGATCTAGGTTTCTGTACAAAATAGGTTTCTTGAAAAAGGGTATTTGAAACTATAAAAATTCAAAATTGACCTAAACTGGGACTCATTCACTAGAATCAGTGAATGAGTCTAATTAGGATTTTCTATAGCTTCAAAGTTTGAATCTGGTCTTCAATGTAGATGCTCTTTCTGTTCCTCTTTGTTTCCAGATCTGAAACTCTGATTTTGTGGTTGTAGGTGACTTTTTAGTGAAGATGGAAACCTTGTAAATGAGGGGACAATTCCAAAAAATTCTCTCAATCTTGTAACCTAATATTCAAAGGTCCTTCATGCTCTAAGACACCTAGATCTACAATCACACAAAGAGAGAGAAAAGTTGTCGATTGTTAGGGAATAGGGGTTTTCCTTGGTCAAACCCCTTGTAGGTAATTAAACCAAATGATGAGATAATGAAATAAGGACATGAAAAATGAATGAAATAAAGAACATGAATAATGGAAAATGATACCTTGAATGATTCCTTGTAAATGATGTCTTGCAAGTCTACAACTCAAGATGAAATGGCCATGAAGGATGCAGATCTTGATCTTGACAATAGGTGTAGAACAGTGTTTGATCTTAGATCTTCAATGCTACATCACAACACTAGCTCAATAACATGCTTGATTCTTGATATACTTGACATGATGATGGATCTTGAATTGCTGCAACAATTGATGAATAATTCTACCCTTGAATGCCTTAGAAAAGATCTTGAAAAAACTTGAATTCTCTTGTGAACTAAAACTTGCTATAATAATGCTCTCACAAAAGTCTTCGGTGAAAATGAGTGAAATAACCTTGCATTTATACTTAATTATGCAAGAATTCCCAAAATTACAAGAGTACAAGCTGACATTAGACCTAGGAGGATAAAATCCTACCAAGAATTTGAATTAATTTTAATTTGGGCCACACAAGATTCATTAGCTCAAGGTGGAAAATGGGTTCCATTAAGAATAATTTATGGGACAAAATTCAAAAATTGTTAGAAAGGTGTAAAACTAGGACCGAGACCCAAAAACCTAGGTGCAACTCATTCGCCGAAGGTAGAAAATGAGTCTCAGATCACTATTTATCTAGGCCATACAACCTGAAAGCACATGAATTATGATTGGATGTTGATTTGTGTCGAGATTATCCTAAAAAAGAAGCATTAAATGAAGCTTGTGGATGTAAAATAAGGCCAATTAAAGCATAAGAAAGCCCAATTATTAATGATAACCTTAGAAAAGTGTGAAAGTGTGTTACAACACTTTACAACACATCAAATAAGGTATGATTAAGGTACATTTTTATTAAAAAGAGGTTTACTAGGTTTAGTTAATTGATAAAACCTTAGAAAAGTGTGAAAGTGTGTTACAACACTTGAAAACACTTTAGCAAGGTACCATTTACATTCATTAGTTCATAAGGGCCCAAGATCTAATGTGAGTGTATGAAACACATTACAACACTAAGTCAAGGAATCCTTAAGCCAAATTTCACAAGGAGGGCCTAAACAAGTGTGAAAATGTCATCGACAACATTTTTCGACAGTGCAATACCATCGTCACAAACAAGAAAGTAGTGCACTATGATCAAGAAGACAACTTGATCAAATGATGATCTATGATGAATTAATCTAAAATTATTTAAAAATGTACAAGAGCCTTCCTTATATAGGAAAGGAGAGAGGTAGTTGGATAACTACCTTAGTTACAATCATTAAATGCCTAATGCACAATTATAAATGCATGAGAGAAATATTAAATTTCTAGATAATTACATGACTATTAATGAGATATGGTCCCATGAAATACTAGTTTCTAGAATGCTGCCTATGAAACTAACTCCTAACTAAACTTATTAATGATTTGAATAGGTCCTCACTAATATCTAGTTAGGAAATAACCCCATTAACACTAACACCCCCCATAAGTGCAAATTGGGAGTGTAGTTATGATGCAAATGATGCAATATGATGGGTTCCAAATATGAGGCCATATTAGGTACCCATGTAAAAATGAAAATGCAATATCTTAAAAATAGAGAAAAGGAGAAAACCTCTTGGGACAAAAATCCTCCCCAAAATGAGATATAATGCAAAATCTAATGCTAATCATGTACAAGTAATGGAAGTGATGATGGAGGTCTCAACATCAATAGCCCCTAGAACTACATCCATCACAAGAGTACAAAACAATGATCCATTAATTGAAGGAATAGATGGAGACTAGATGCCCCCCTTGAAGTGTCCTCAACACCACTGAAAGAAGTATGAAGCAAAAAAAGTATCCAATGACGACAAATCACATGTCTCCTGCTAGGAAGAAAAAATTCCAACGATAGATGCTAAAGAAACTCCAACTCCATGATGAAGTGAGAGGGAAGTGTTAGAAACCAAGATCAGATTCGAAAACCAAAAAGACCTTCCATAGAAGAGAAAATTAGAAAAAGTAGAGAGATTGCAAAAAAATGTGCAACATAATATTATTCGAGAATTCAATAATTACAAGATAATAATTTTCTTTATAAAAGCAAGATGCATAACCCTAATCTTATCTTTAGCAACAAGATAGCTCAACAAGATAAGGATGACAACTAATTAACCTAGGAATTAAATAATTACCTAAGTAAACTTATGCAAATGTGTAATTAAATATTAATTACACCAACACCCCCCCATAAGTGCAACTTAGGGAGAACCAAAATTATTATGCAAAGATGAGTCCCGACAATAAGGCCTGATTAGGTACTGATGTACAAATGCAAAGATGAAGTAGAGAAGGAAAACCTAGTGGGACAAAATGTTAGAAACCCATGATCAGATCTGCAAACCGAAAAGACCTTCCACAGAGAAAATCAAAAAAGCAAAAGCCATTGCAAAAAGATGTGCAAATATTATATTCAAGAATTCAATTAATTACAAGATATGATTTGCTTTATAAAAGCAAAGATGCAAACCTAATCTTATCTTGAGCAACAAGATAGCTCGATAAGATAAAGATGAAATCCTAAAACTTAGGAATTACATAATTACCTAAGTAAACTTATGCAAAGTGTAATTAATAATTAATTACACCAACACCCCCCCATAAGTGTAACTTAGGGAGAAGCAAAATAAAGCATGCACCTAAAACTAAGATGAATGCAAGAAAGCATGAATGGGTCTCGGCAACAAGGCCTAATCAGGTACCCAAGTACAAATGCAATGATGAGGTAGAGAAGGAAAAACCTAGTGGGACAAAACCCCCCTACAATGATGACATGCTGCAAAGAAGCACTGGAAGAACACTGTGGAGTAACACTAGAACTTGATATAGGCAAGCAAGGAAATATTCTTCTGTATACTACTGAAATCGGATGAGAGTCACTGATTGAATCAAGGAATCATGATAAAGCAACAGAAGACCCGATGCCACAGAACACTCAAAAACTCCAAACGAGAACAACCCTGGAATCTGTGAAGCAATAGGAGATGAGATGATGACATAATCTAGAAACCATGTATCTCGATGCCGATGCCAAACTGTGACTGAAACTCTTCCATGGGAAGGAGTAACAAAAAAAAAAGACTCTGGAACAATAACCACAAAAATATGGCCCTCAAATTGAGATGGATCAAATGTGGATCATTAACCATAGGCTCTCAATCTGAAGTGTGAACCAATGAATCCGACATGTGTCAAGCAAGACAAGAAATGTGGCCAAAAGAAACTAAGAGACCAGATAACCCATACGAGTTGCCATCAAAACAAAAAGAAATATGGGATCAAAGTGAAAAACAACACTCTAATCAGATTATTATGCATGAAACCCCCTGAATGGAACTTTATCATAGTTCGTTTATTACAATAACTCGATGATTGTAAAAGGAGAGCATAATAAAAATTCATACATAGAAAATTAAAATAGACCTCAGATCTGTGTATAGGACTGAATCAGCTTTCCAACGCCGCAAGAATGACGAAAAATGGAGCACCGAGTCAAAAGATATGCCCTTCGGAGTGAAAAACACAAGATCTGAGTTCAAAAGCCTACAAAATAAATCTGGAGTAGAATCTGATAAAAAAAACCAGCACCACTGGATCGGTGTCGGAATCAGCTTTCCAAAGGTATCTTGTTTGTGAAAAATGGAGATCGTATGCAAAAGATACGCCCAATTTGGTGAAAAGTGCTCCAAAAATGCCCAATAAGGGTTGTAGGGCACCCAGGGGCTAAAAAAAATAGGCCCCTCGGTCCTGTGCGTGACCAGGGCTGCAGTCTTTCGACCGGCCCTTGGTCCTCCATAGGATCACCGGCTCTGCAGAGGGGGCTGGGTGGTCCGACCGGGGGCTGGGCGCATAGCACTCAGTCCCCCATAGGACCGCGGCCTATGCAGGTGAGGGCCCGTGGGGCTTGGCTCGGAGGCGGGTTGGCAGCGCCGCCGGCCGAGCGGTCGGCGGTGGCCGCCTGGTGGCTGCCCTGTGGCTGCCCGATGGCGGGTGCCTTTTGAACTGGAGGTGCCGGCGGCGGGCACCGAAAATAATGTTTTTTTAATTTTTTTCGTCAAACGTGCCTTGGGGAGCATGCTGGGAGGCCTCGGGGAGCGTACTGGGAGGCCGTACGGCCCCTCAGGGAAATTTTTTTTTCCTTCTGGACCAACTGCTCAGAAATCGACGAAACGACAGGCGTTCTTAGGGTTTTTGGCCGCTGCGAACGCAATGGTGACCTCTGTTTGTGCCCAAACTACTCCAAAAATTTGGCTACTCCCAGATCTTGCAAAAAAAACTCCCAGACTGAAACCCTCACAGATCTGGCAAATGATGGCCAAAATCTATTAAATAAAAGTCAATCCTGACTTTTTACAGCGCTCTGAATCCAATGGTGAGGCCCGATCTGATCCAAAACGCCACATGAATGATCTCAAGGCATGATACGCTTGAGGAATCCCGAACGAACCCTGCTATGATTTATATTTTACAGTATTTTTCTGTTTTACTGCATTTATTGCTGTTTGAAGTTAGATGTACTTTTTATGCTTCCAAGCTCATAACTTTTTGCCACGATCTCTGATTTTTGCCTCGTTTGCAGTGTTGGAAAGGTATTGAGGAGCTCTAGGTTGTTGTCAATGCACTTTTTCTGTATTTGTCCCAGGTTTATCAGTTAGTCCAGATTTGGCCCGATGGGTTGTTTGGCGATTACTTGGATATTTTGGCAGTTGGGAGAGTGCATCTTGCATCTTTGCACTTCATTTTCAGTAATAAATCATTCAATAATTGCTTGCTGCTTCATAGATTCCAGAGTTGTTCCTATTTAGAGTTTTCGAGTGTTCCGTGGCATCGGATTTTCTGTTGCTTTATCATGATTCCTTGAGTCAATCAGTGACTCTCATCTGGTTTCAGTAGTATACAGAAGAATATTTCCTTGCTTGCCTATATCAAGTTCCAGTGTTACTGTACAGAGTTCTTCCAGTGCTTCTTTGCAGCATGTTATCTCATTGTAGCGGGGTTTTGTCCCATCGGGTTTTTCCTTCTCTACTCCATTCTTGCATCTGTAAATGGGCACCTGATCAGGCCTCGTTACCGGGACCCATCTTTGCTTTCATGCATCCTATTCTAGTGTTTTAGCTTCTTCCTAAGTTCATCTTAAGGGGGGTGTAATTAATATTTAATTACGCTTGCATAAGTTTACTTAGGCATTATTTATTTCCTAGGTTTTAGGATCTTATCTTTATCTTATCGAGCTATCTTGTTGCTCAAGATAAGATTAGGTATTCTCATCTTTGTTTTTATAAAGAAAAAAAAAGAAAAAAAACAAAACAAAACAAAAAACAAAAAATAAAAAACAAGAAAAAACCCATTCATGCTTTCTTGCATTCATCTTAGTTTTAGGTGCATGCTTTATTTTGCTTCTCCCTAAGTTACACTTATGGGGGGTGTTGGTGTAATTAATTATTAATTACACTTTGCATAAGTTTAAAAAAATAAAAAAATAAAAAAATAAAAAAATGTTAGAATAGCCAAGATCTGATTGCAAACCTGAAAATACCTTCCATAGAAGAGGAAAACGAAAAAAGCAGAGATTGCATAAAAACATGCAATTTGATATATTCGAAAAGGATCAAATTAATTACAAGAGATAATTTTCTTTATAAAAGCAAAGATGCCTAAACCTAATCTTATCTTGAGCAACAATATAGCTCGATAAGATAAAGATAAGATCCTAAAACCTAGGAAATAAATAATGCCTAAGTAAACTTATGCAAGCGTAATTAAATATTAATTACACTAACACCCCCCCATAAGTGCAACTTAGGGAGAAGTAGATTATTATGCAAATATGAGTCCTAGCTACAAGGCCTGATCAGGTACTCATGTACAAATGCAAAGAGAGAGAAACCCCCCTCAGTGAGATGAGCTACTGCGAAGAATCACTGGAAGAACACTGTGGAGTAACACTGGAACTTGATATAGGCAAGCAAGGAAATATTCTTCTGTATACTACTGAAACCGGATGAGAGCCACTGATTGACTCAAGGAATCATGACCGAAAGATGCGAGCATAATTAAAAAAAAAAAAAAAAAAAAGCATGTTAGAATAGCCAAAATCTGATTGCAAACCTACACTAAGATTATTAACCATAGGCTCTCAATCTGAAGTGTGAACCAATGAATCCGACATGTGTCAAGCAAGACAAGAAATGTGGCCAAAAGAAACTAAGAGACCAGATAACCCATACGAGTTGCCATCAAAACAAAATGAATTATGGGATCAAAGTGAAAAACAACACTCTAATCAGATTATTATGCATGAAACCCCCCTGAATGGAACTTTATATCAGTTCATTTATTACAATACCCAATGATTGCATAAGGAGATAATGCAAAACTACAGAAACATATGTGAAAATGCAAACCTAGAGTACGAAACAAAAAAGAATGCATGCCTAAAAAAAGTTACACATTTTCTGTAAATGACCTCAGATCTGCATAGAGGCTGAAACCGGCTTTCCAATGCTGCAAAAATTACAAAAATCGGATAAGTGAGTTAAAAGATATGGGTCCCGGAGTGAAAATGACAATATCTGACTTCTGAGACAGAAAAAAGCATCAAAAATGAAAAACCAAAAAATCTCACTAGTACCAATGCGTAGAGCTCGGAAACAGCTTTCTGGTGATATCTCGTTTGCAAAAAAATGACACCGTATGTGAAAGTTATACGTGTTTCCATAAAACTGCTCAAAACTGCCCAATAAGGTCTCCAGTAAGCCCTCAGGGGCTGAAAAGGTTCGGCCCTTGGTCGCATGGGCAGACCAGGGGGCTGGCGGTTGGCTCCTGGGGTGCAGCCCCTGGTCACCCATATGACCAGGGCGGGGGCTAAAAGTCCGGCGGGGGCTGGCGCATGACCGCTGGTCTCCCATATGTCCTCGGCGGGGGCTTGTTCCAGCGCTGGGGGCTGATAAGACAGCCGGTGGTGCAGGGAAGGGGAGCCACCGGCAGCGGTGGTGCACCGGCGGCCGCTTGGTGGCCGCTCGGTGGCCGCCGGGTGGCTCAACCGATATGAACGGGCGGCGCCATTTTCCAGAGATTCTTTTTATTTTTTTGAATTTTTTTCGAAATCTGTGCCTCGGGAACAGTCCCTAGGGGCTGTACGGCCCTCGGGTAAAAAAATTTTGCTTCTTCGGTCGACAGTGTCTAAATCGGATATGCTTTATATGAAAATGGGGGTTTTTGGGCGCTACGAATCCAACGGCGAGGTCCGTTTGGGCCCAAAGTGCTCTGAAAAGATCTTTGCTGGTGAGAAATACAAATCCACAGAACCCAAATAACCTGCATGCAAGAAACCTGTCACAGAGAAAGAGAGAGAACGAAGACGAGGGTTTTGGCTCTAACAAAGTGAAAAATATATTATCAGAGGAAAAAATGAATCAAGAATCAATTACAATACAAGAGATCAATCCTTAAAAAGGAGATCAACATCGAAAAAGAAAACCTAACCCTAAGGAGAGAGCATTTAATAATTAAATAGTAATTATTAAATGACTAATATATGCATAAAGTGAAATCTTAAGAGGAGAGTAAAATTAATTAATTATTTTACTCTAACACCCCCCTTAAGATGAGCTACAATGAAGCTACAAACAATGCAGAAGAAAGCAAAGGAACTACAATGCAACAGAGGGTCCCGGCAACATGGCCTGATCAGGTACCTGAATACAAGGAAATCTCTATAAAGTGGAGTAAAGGAGAAAACCCAGAGGGAAAAAACTCCTCTCCAAAAAGAGATGAACAAGAGTGAAAGAAGAAGAGAGATAGAAGGAGGAATCAACATGACCCCCCAAGAACTGCTTCTATCATGCAAGTACAAAATATGTTCCCCCATAGGAGAGAGAAGAGGCTCCAAAACCCCCCCAGAATGAGAGAACCCCTGTGCCAATGATCAAAACAATGCGTCTCCTTGGAGGAAGAAACAGATCCAATGGTCGAGGAAGAGGAAATCCCTAAATGTGAGGTGAAAATGGAAATCCTGGATGATTGCTGTTGGTGTAATTAATTATTAATTACACTTTGTATAAGTTTACTTAGGTAATTATGTAATTCCTAAGTTTTAGGCTTTCATCTTTATCTTATCGAGCTATCTTGTTGCTCAAGATAAGATTAGGTTTGCATCTTTGGTTTTATAAAGCAAATCATATCTTGTAATTAATTGAATTCTCGAATATAATATTTGCACATCTTTCTGTAATGGCTTTTGCTTTTTTATTTTTCTTTGTGGAAGGTCTTTTCGGTTTGCAGATCTGATCATGGGTTTCTAACATGGTATCAGAGCCTTGATTTGCAACCCCTTCTCAGATTTTTTGAGAAAATCATAGCAGGGTTTGTTCGGGATTCCTCAAGCGTATCATGCCTTGAGATCATTCATGTGGAGTTTGGATCAGATCAGACCTCACCATTGGATTCAGAGCGCTGTAAAAAGTCAGGATTGACTTTTATTTTATAGATTTTGGCCATCATTTGCCAGATCTGTGAGGGTTTTAGTTTGGGAGTTTTTTTGCAAGATCTGGGAGTAGCCAAATTTTTGGAGTAGTTTGGGCACAAACAGAGGTCACTATTGCGTTCGCAGCAGCCAAAAACCCTAAGAACGCCTATCGTTTCATCGATTTCTGAGCAGTTGGTCCAGAAGACAAATTTTTTTTCCCTGAGGGCCCTGTACGGCCTCCCAGCACGCTCCCCGAGGCACATTTTACGAAAAAAATTAAAAAAACATTATTTTCGGTGCCCGCCGTCGGGCAGCCACTGGGCAGCCACCAGGTGGCCACCCGCCGACCGCTCAGCCGAGCGGCACTGCCAACCCGCCGGCTCCGAGCCAGGCCCCGCGGGCCCTCACCTACATAGGCCGCGGTCCTATGGGGGACCGGACGCTATGCGCCCAGCCCCCGGCCGGACCGCCCAGCCCCCTCTGCAGAGCCGGTGATCCTATGGAGGACCAAGGGCTCGGCCGAAGCCTAGACTGCAGCCCCTGGTCGCGCACAGGACCAGGGGCCTATTTTTTTTAGCCCCTGGGCGCCCTGCAGCCCTTATTGGGCATTTTTGGAGCACTTTTCACCAAATTGGGCGTATCTTTTGCATATGATCTCCATTTTTCGCAAACGAGATACCGTTGGAAAGCTGATTCTGACGCCAATCTAGTGGTGCTATTTTTTTATCATATTCTAATCTAGATTTATTTTGCAGGCCTTTGAACTCAGATCTTGTGTTTTTCACTCTGGAGGGCATATCTTTTGACTCGGTGCTCCATTTTTCGTCATTCTTGCGGCGTTGGAAAGCTGATTCAGTCCTCTACACAGATCTAAGGTCTATTTTAATTTTCTATGTATGAATTTTTAGTATGCTCTCATTTTACAATCATCGAGTTATTGTAATAAATGAACTATGATAAAGTTCCATTCAGGGGGGTTTCATGCATAATAATCTGATTAGAGTGTTGTTTTTCAATTTTATCCCATATTTCTTTTTGTTTTGATGGCAACTTGTACGGGTTATCTGGTCTCTTAGTTTCTTTTGGCCACATTTCTTGTCTTGCTTGACACATGTCGGATTCATTGGTTCACACTTCAGATTGAGAGCCTATGGTTAATGATCCACATTGGATCCATCTCAATTTGAGGGCCATATTTTTGTGGTTATTGTTCCAAAGTCTTTTTTTTTGGTACTCCTTCCCATGGAAGAGTTTCATTCACAGTTTGGCATCGGCATTGAGATACATGGTTTCCAGATTATGTCATCATCTCATCTCTTATTGCTTAACAGATTCCAGGGTTGTTCCCATTTGGAGTTTTTGAGTGTTCTGTGGCATCGGGTCTTCTGTTGCTTTATCATGATTCCTTGAGTCAATTAGTGACTCTCATCCGGTTTCAGTAGTATACAAAAGAATATTTCCTTGCTTGCCTATATCAAGTTCCAGTGTTACTCCACAGTGTTCTTCCAGTGCTTCTTTGCAGCATGTCATCATTGTAGGGGGGTTTTGTCCCACTGGGCTTTTCCTTCTCTACCTCATCATTGCATTTGTACTTGGGTACCTGATTAGGCCTTGTTGCCGGGACCCATTCATGCTTTCTTGCATTCATCTTAGTTTTAGGTGCATGCTTTATTTTGCTTCTCCCTAAGTTACACTTATGGGGGGGTGTTGGTGTAATTAATTATTAATTACACTTTGCATAAGTTTACTTAGGTAATTATGTAATTCCTAAGTTTTAGGCTTTCATCTTTATCTTATCGAGCTATCTTGTTGCTCAAGATAAGATTAGGTTTGCATCTTTTCTTTTATAAAGCAAATCATATCTTGTAATTAATTGAATTCTCGAATATAATATTTGCACATCTTTTTGCAATGGCTTTTGCTTTTTTGATTTTCTCTATGGAAGGTCTTTTTGGTTATTTGGGTTCTGTGGATTTGGGAAAACTAGGGTTAGGAGGGGGCATATGAGGGTCGGCCGTATGCTAACATCATGCTGACGTCATCAGTTCACGAGCTTAAATTTGACAACCGTATAGCCGTCGGTGCAAAAAAATTGGCCACCCTGCAAAATGGAAAAAAAAATTCGGCCCCTGGTTCTGTGGGTGACCAGGGGCTGGAGCGGAAGGGGCCAGATCTGGCCGGTGGTTGTTCGGAAGACCCTAGTTCCCATATGGCCGGGGGCTGGCGTTTGAAGCCTGCGGGGGCTGGGGAGATCAGCGGCGGTGCTCACAGAGGCGCCCGCCCATTAGCCGCCAGCTCACGAGTGGCCAGCCGAATTGGCGACGGTGGCCGCCTGCCTTCTGTGCGGGCAACGCCCAAATTTTTTTTAAAAAAATATTTTTTTAATATTTTTTTTGAAAATTTTCAAAAAAATGCCTCGATCTGCGTGCTGGGGAGGCCATACGGCCCCCCAGACAAAAAAAATTTGCCTCCCAAGTCAACTTCTCAGAAATCAACGAAACGACAGGTGTTTCTAGGGTTTTTGGCCACTGCGAACGCGATGGCAGTGTCCGTTTGAGCCCAAAGTGAGCCATAAAATAGGCTACCCCCAGATCTTGCAGAAAAGATGCCTGTGGAAACCGTTGCACTTGAAACTCACTGAGAGGCCATATCTTCAGATCACGAACAAGCAGTTGCAGGTCTGAAGCTCTGATACCATGTTAGAATCCAAGATCACCTGCATGCAAGATGGATACCTGTCACATGCAAAAGATATGAAGAGCCAGAAAAAGATGTTCTTGAAAACCTCTCAGTAAAAATGCATTAAGAGAATCAATCAGTGACTCTCATCCGGTTTCAGTAGTTATTATAAAAATAGGCTACCCCCAGATCTTGCAGAAAAGATGCCTGTGGAAACCCTTGCACTTAAAACTCACTGAGAGGCCATATCTTCAAATCACGAACAAGCAGTTGCAGGTCTGGAGCTCTGATACCATGTTAGAATCCAAGATCGCCTGCATGCAAGATGGATACCTATCACATGCAAAAGATATGAAGAACTGAAAATGATGTTCTCTGAAAAAACCTCTCTGTAAAAATGCATTAAGAGAATCAATTATTACAAAGTGATCAATCCTTATGAAGGAGATCAACAAACCCTAAAAAGGGAAACCCTAGTGTGCACACTTAATAATTAATAATTAATTATTAATGTGCCTAAGTTTAGCTTAAGTAATAAAGAGGAATAAGTGACTTAATTAATTAATCAATGTGATGTAATTAATTAAAGCATAATAACAATTACTCCTAGCACCCCAAGATAGACTTGAAGAAGCTAAAACACTAGAGAAAAAGATGCATGAGAAACAGATGGGTCCCGACAAACAAGGCCAAGTAAGGTACCCATGTACAAATAGAAGATCTCTCTAAAGTGGAGAAATAGAGAAAACCTCATGGGAACAAAACTCTACTCCAAAAAGAGATCAAAGGTGATTGAAGGACTGAAAAGCCTCCAAATCAAGTAAATGTCCTGAAAAAGAAGAACATGTAGAACATCACAGAAGCATGAAGAAGCTGCAAACTCTGTCAAAAGATGACTGCTACGGTGCCGAAGAACCTCCTCTGAAGATATGATGATCAGGATCAAGAAGAAAACAATCTGCATGAGTGCCCCCAACGACACTACTCGAATCAGATGGCAAACAAAGGCAAACACCTGGAACGAAGATACAGATAGCACAAGTACCAATAGTCTGAAGAACACTAATCAACAGAGAATGGAAGATCCCTTCCAAGGCGAAACCAAAGAAGCATTAACACCAACAGTAGAAACCCCCCCATAATGCTGAAAAGGGAGAGGCGTGACAGTTACACTGAAACTGAATGCCAGAAAGTAGTGCATGAAGAGTAACCAAGAGCATCTGAAAGTGCACAAGAAAGCACTTGCAACTGAAAAAGTGGTGTGCAAAACAAAGCACACATATGAGGCTGGAATCATATGGATCCACTGTTGTCGTGGAGGGACACTCACCGGACAAAGGTGTGATGGCAAAACAAGGGCACTACACAACCCCCCCATGGCACTTTATAATACAGTGCGAGTACAAAATATGGCACAAAATGATGTGCAAGAAGTCCAATACAACACATACAATGCTGAGGCACTTTATCTCAGTGCGTTTACAAAAGAGAAATACATGCAAACGAGTCCATAATGTCTACAATGTCCAAATAGGACAACATGCATAAACCTGGAAAAGATACAGAAAAAGTTCATGGACAGAAACATAGAGCTCCTCAATACCTTTCCAACGCCGCAAACGAGGCAAAAATTGGACATCGTGGCAAAAAGTTATGAGCTCGGA